>BMAV01023445.1:115140-140690 GCA_019973955.1 Trichonephila inaurata madagascariensis
CACACTATTAAAATTTCAAAATTGCTGCTTTGAAGAGTGTCATTAAGTTAAAAAAAAGTGTAAGTGAGGATTTTTTTTTTCTGTATTACCATTAAGGGTGTCTTCGGCTAATGTTAAAGAATAGGGACCAAATTCGGAATATTTTTTCATACACAAAAGTATTCGAACTTTAACATTATATTCTAACCTCACTATTTTGTAGAGAATCACTAATTTTATCACATTACTCATTTTTATCTGAGCTGACTCATTTTTTCTTTTATAAAATGTGCGACATAGCCATCTGTCGATAGCTATGTCTTGGGGTTTCCGCGTAAGTTTGAGGTGTGGGATTATCGGAAGGAGATGAGACATTCTATAATTCTTAATATGACTTTTATTAAGAATTTAACTTAAATTACTTAGATATCGAACAAACTTATATTAAGTGAGAATAAACCAAAGTACGCCGTTTTAACTCAGATCGCGCAATTAGATCACTTATCAATATAATTAGATCCGCCTAACCTCGATTCAATAATATACTAGCGTTCAGAATATATTCTCCCTACCTTGGTTGAATACTCAATGATACAGTTACTTTCAGGTAGACTGATGGGCTCGTGTGCAATAGTATGCACCTTGTATAGATTAGCGGGGTGGGCGTCTTGATTCTAAACCGTCAATCCACACTTTTTCATCTCCGAACTTAGATTTCTCTAAATTGCCATTAATCGTGGCCGTCAAAGAACGTAGGGGTTATGTTAGAAGAAGAACGCGAGAGATGTCACAAATGTGTTTCGCATTTTTTTCCCTATACCATAAGGCTAATTGAGCTATCCCTTTACGTGTTAAAAGAAAAAACTAATTATTTATGAAATATTTTGAAATTTTAAAAACACTCTATTATGAACAAATGTATGAGTTACAATGTCACAAATGTTTATAAAAATTCAAGCCTTTTTTCTGTCTGAAAATGTGCTCCGCGTCTTCCCGCTCTCGCACATATGGCGAAAACGGCCTTAACAACAACAAAAATTTTAATACAATCATTCAAATATAAATATTAATTTTAATTCCAGGTCTTGGCGGTGGAGACAATGAGGAAGGCAGCATTACTCTCAGCCTCGCCAATCTTTTTACATGCAAATTCTTCACGTACCCTAAGTCAAACGAAGACAAGGTACATCTCCTACAAATCAGCGAACAGCTGGAACAGGTCAATAAGAAGATATCCAATCTCGAAAGGTCACTGGAACTGTCCCGTGTCGTGCTGCCTAGGAATAGGAAACCATCTATTGGTGGGAGGGGATCTGTCAGATCTGAAGCTGGACTCAATGTAGTCAATGAAAATGACATCGAGAATGAAGCGTTTAACTCGGATTCAGATGGAGATCACAGTGATGCTTTGGGTAGGTTCTGTTAGGATATATTAGGATCGATGTAAGACATTGTGAATGATTACAAAATCTATTTTTGTGCATAACTTGAGAAATGTATTTTTTTAATACAAATTTTTAGGTAAAACCAAAAAAAAAAATCGTTATTTTTTACCCATATTAATCAGAAAACGTTGGGTTTTTTTACTTATCCCTATCACTTGGTATTCGTTGCGCAGAGTACTTCGAAATAATATTGCATTTCTCTTTATATTTGATATAAAAACTTAATAACAATTGTAAAAAAAAAAAAAAAATAGAATCTTGGCTCATTTGCTTAAAAAAACCTGTATTTCATAATAAAAATAATTAATAGTAAGATTTTGTTCTTAGGGCTCTCTTGGTCCTTATTATTATACTTTGATTTTTTTAGAAGTATCAAAAATATATAATTTATAATGGTTACAGAAAACAATCCCTGTTATATAATGATAATATATTTTTGAAAAATTATAAAAAATAATTATAGCATAACAATTTAAGAGGAATAATTTCGAAGAATTTATCGTGATATTCGAAATGAATTCGTTGTTGAATCATTGTAAACCAGATTTGCACTTTATTCTCCAATTATGGAGCCAACACTTTTATTTTAACTATGATTTTATCTGCATCAGAACCTTACCTTCTAAAGTAACCTGAATTTTTTCCAAATATTCCTTCTCATCCTTTTATTAGAATCCAAGCAAGAAAGAGACGAACTCATCAACCCCTATTGGATCGAAGACAAAGATTTGAGGAGAGGCGAAGTCGAGTACCTCTCTCCTGCAGAATTGACCTTCTGGAAGGACCTCATTGAGAAGTATCTCTTCCCCCTGGACAGCAACAAGGAGCAGCAGGCTCGAGTAGCATCCGAGTTGAAAGAACTCAGGAACAAAGTGGTCTTTGGATTCTTCATGTTTAATGCTCTCTTCATCCTCATTGTGTTCCTTATGCAGTTGAACAAGGATCTCTTGCATTGGGACTGGCCGTTGGGAGTGAAAACCAACATCACCTACATTCCCGAAACGAGTGAAGTGAGGATTGATAAGGAGTTCTTGCAACTAGAACCCATCGGTCTGGTGTTTGCCGTTTTCTTTGCTCTTATCTTAGTCATCCAATTCACGGCTATGTTGTTCCATCGATTTGGTACTCTATCGCATATCATGGCGTCTATTGAACTTGGGTGTTTCAATCAGAAGGTTTGTATTCGATACCACTCCCACATAACTAATCATTTTTTTTATGTGCATAACTATTTTATAATTATTCGAATCTTATTTTTTTTTAATTTAATATTATCAATTTTTTTTCTCTTTTCTGTCATCTTTTTGAAGGGGAGAAAAGAGACGCTCCTTTTTTAACTATTATGTTTGGTTTTTTAATGTCGTAAGAAAATTTATGCCATTTGTTTGTTTCGTCAGATTTAAATAATTAGAAATTAACACTGAAAGGAATCCTTGTCGATTCAACCCTAAAGTCTCACATTTTGTAAATATTAAAAACATATGATAGCAAATTTAGTAAATTTTAATTATAAGTTAAAATTCACTTCATTTCTGTTAAATTCAAGGTTCCTGCGAGTTCATATCGAACAATTCATTTATTGATTGAATTTTCATTAGAAATATTTCCCAACTTTTTTAATAGAAGCAATCTAGAGTTATTTAAAATAGTGGGGAGGGGGTGGGGTAAAGTTTAAAATTCCGGGGAAAGAATCTCAATTGTATATTTTAGGAAAGAAATATCGTTTTTTCTTTAGAAGTTGATCCTAAACCTTCTTCAATTGACTTGAGTGCAATTTTAATAAAGGAAATCGATACGTTTAAAAATGAGTATTTTCGTTATTTAAAGTAACGAACATATTTTTAGAGCTAGAATATTTTATTTACAAAAACGAATATTATTGAGGCGATATTAATAATAGTATTTTTCCATAGAATTTTTATGATTACAAATTTTGTTTTAACACTGATTACAAAAACAAAAAATAAATAAATAAATAAAAAATAAGTATTTTAAAAAATTTTCAGGATATGAAACAAGAATGAAATAAATTTCTAAAATTATCTTAAAAAAATATGCATCTTATAACTTTAATATATATTTTTATAACAGTGAAAGCCAAAACACACAATTCAAAAATAATCATCAAAATTATACTATTACATTTCAAATCACAGCCATCAAATTACATTACCAGAAAGACCCATATTGTATACTGAAACTGTACTTATTTTCTCGTAAATATTCTTACTATTTATTAAACACTGAATTCCTTCTTTTCAAAATAATTAATTTGTTTGGTAAAAACATTGGAAAAATATGCGCATCAGGGAAGATCCCATGTGTAATCTGCTTTTATTTATTAAAAAGATTTTGAAATTTGATAAATAAGGCAATCAGTTGATTTAACGATCATTTGTTATGATCCCCATTCGCAAAAGTAAATTAAAATGGTTTATGAATTAATAACATTTTTCAATCCAGGTGGAAGATATCAGTGACGATGCTTTCATCGATCGAAATGCAATCCAGATAGCAAAACAGCTGCAGAGACTAAGGGGCATTGACGATGATGAAAAAAGCGAGGACTCCACATACGGAGATAGATTAGCTCGAAGAAAGACCATACAGAACTTGGAGAAGCGGAAGAATCAAAAAAATCGAATTGGTACGCTGGACGTTGCCTTTAGAAAGAGATTCATGAACATCAATGTTCAGGAGTCAGAGCTGAAAGTGGCCGGTAAGTTTCTGCAAAATTTCATTTTCAACATCTGAATGAATAATGAATTTTCTTTTAAACAAATTACAGTTTTAAAAAAACTAAAAAACACCCTTTTATAAATAGTCGAACTAAGTTGTAACTTAATATTTTAGTCCCCAAATCTGGAATTAGTCGCCAGATGCGGGATGGGATCTGAAAATGGGAAATCGTGTTAGTCCTGATGTTCTTGATCAGGACAATGGAACAAAATTATTAAATTATTGTATTGTCATCGGTTCTGAACAAGTGAGCAAAATTTCGAATTAATCTGACCTTTAAAAGTTGGTAAAAATTGAGTTCAAAGATTCCGTTATATACAAGTGAGGCTTAAAAAAGGGTGTTAAAAATTAATCAAAATCAGAAGTTTCCAAATCTCAGTTGTTTTCAGAAAGCTCGCTGCATAACCAGATGTATAAAATAGCATACATTCATACAGGGTCGTCTTAAAGCATGTGTCAATAGGGAACGAGGTCAAGGCCTCGGCCACAATAGGAGCCTCGTCTCCTTCTCAACTCGGCCTTAATAAGATCCCGAATTCGAATAATTTCAACGGTCAAATGTTATTTCCGGTTGTATTCTTCGAAAAACTGCTAGTTTGAACGATATGTCAACTGGCTACATGTGATGATCGTTGCCCATGTATAGGCCTAGGCCTATCACCATACTCTATCATTACTCATTGTCAAAAGGCGGCAGTTGGTCCAGCCGGTTGTGAGATTGTAAGTCACACACATTTATTTGTTTCGGGTTATTGTTTATACGAGTTTTTGACCCTTAAAAGTAGACAGTACATAACATACGTTATGTACTGTCTACTTTTAAGGGTCATAGGCCATGCTTACACTTGTGTAGGGGCACATGGCCTAATTTTGAGTAGGCGCCCAGGACCTCAAGAAGTCTTAAGACGTCCCTGCATTCATATCGTAATGTTAGATAGATAATTAAAAATGAAAGCTGCACATTTTTAGATAAATTGTATTTATAACGAAAATATACGAAAAAGGTAATATTTAACTAATTTTTTTTATAATTATAATATTTAAGTGTAATTAGCAATTCCCAGTCTAAGAAAAGGATCCGAACTTATTGATGCCAGTTCCAAAAGTGTCTCAAGCGAGAGTGAAAAAGGGCCCCTTTCACACGATTCAACTTGTGCCGTACATAACAGAAGGAACAGACAGTCGGGAGCTAGTTTTGAATAGAAATCGCCTTTGCTCCTTCACACGTGATCTACTGGCACTCTTTGCTGTACCACTTCCTCAAGTGGCCCATTCATTGTACCGATGAGTCCGACAGTCCCATAAAACAAATACTTTTCATTTCATATTATATAAACAAGTCTCTAGAAAGAACAAACTTGCGACCCGTTACAAGGTTTTATTCTTTAACTCTATCGTTCATAAGAACATGCTCTATGCCAGGGGTCGGCAACCTTTTAGCTGTGGCGTTTTAAACCAATCTACCAACATGATTTAAGGTGCCACACTATAAGAAATATTCAAAAAAATTCGATTCCCGCGATAATGCATACAAAATTATGAAACAGAAATAAAATATATAGATTTACAGTTTTATTATATATTAATTTTGCATCGTTGTTAAAGGTATTTCTTAACATGAAAATAAACAACCTAAAATATAGCTATTTCTTTAACAAATTTTTTTAAAAATTAAAATCGTACACATATGTATTTTTAAACATATTTATGAAAATAAGAAATAGACATAAATGTAAGTATTTCTCTTCATCATAGTTAAATAAAAAGATAAATAAAAATTTTAATGCGAACCTATTGCTTGCACTGCTTCACACACTTTCATATCGCAAAATTAGGGGTATAATTTGTGACTTTAAATTTGACACGATTCTGAGCATTCTGTTTCTTTGAGAAGTGGAAATATTTTTTGTATGACGAAAGAATTTTTACTTAGATATGTAAAACCAATAGCAGAAAGCAGGGTTCTGCTATTGCTCTTTTCAAACTATTAAACCTCTCCAGCAATGACATTCAATAATTTACAAAATAACTGTAAATTTATCTTTAGAGTTAGTTAACTTTCAAATTTTTTCGTAATTCCTTAAATGTTCATTATTCTGAAGATATTTGTGAAGAAGGTCCATTACAAATTTATCAACATCCAACCACACAAAAATTGACAAATTAGTACAGTAGTGCAGAGTGCCACTGAGAATTGTACCTCGTGCCACATGTGACACGCATGCCTTAGGTAGCCGACCCCTGCTGTATGCATTCCCCGTCTAGGGTGCTGCTGTCATGTGACACTTGAGAAAATTACAAGTTCTCACAAATCATAAGCACTCAATGGTATATCCGCAAGGAAATCATTAATTCATTTTTTAAAAAAAAAATCTCAAAAATTGTTTGAAAAAACTAAGCAAATTTCCAATGAATTAATCCAAAATCAATCTGCCTATGGTTCGTCAGTTGCCCAGAGCTCTCTTAAATCAATAATTTATAAATTAATTTTCGTCCAGTCAAAGACTAAGGGGCAATTTAAAAATCGTTTGGTGATTTTTCTACATTTAATTTTATTTTTAAAACTAAATTTTTAATTTTTTTTCCCACAATTTTCTCTATCTTTGGTAAACACGGGTGTCACGACCTCGGGGTACCCCAGTGATCCTTCTCTATTTTCGACCCTCCATCTTGTCATCCAATTTCTTCTTTTCCCGTCCAGACCACAGATCTATGAATGTTTGGCGCAGTATAGCCAAAACTGGCTCTTGCGCCATAAAACACCAAACTCAACTCAACTCAACCCACAATTTTCTCTAACTTTTGTTGCTCCGCTTGTCCACCAGATGGAGACACGACGAGTTTCCTTCTAGCACTGACACCAAACTTTTCTCATACTTCAGTTATTGTTTTTCGAACACTGCTTTCGTGAGATATTTCTCCTGAATATTATCGATAACTGATTACTGGGCATCCCTAATTTATCTTGCTTTTTTTTTTGTAAAAATGTTTACACGACACTTCAACATTTTACCAAAAATAATTTTTTTCCATCTCGCATGCTGACCTCTCTGTAGTTATCAATCATTCACGTAATCCAAGTAATTCATCCACGTAACAAAGTTTTTCTTTACAACATTCGTGCAAATGGTTTCAAAATTTTATTTTAAATTAAAATTTGCATTAATTCCCCCAGTTTAATTAGTCTTTCTGGGTTCTTAAATTCTGATTTAAAACCCAATATTACTTTGACCACTCGACCAATCACAGCGTATCATTTGTTCCCACGCCCACACTCGTTCCGAATAGATATTCCATTTATACGTTCCGAAAGTGGTTTTCTCTCTCTAAGACAAATGGATCTCGTCCAAGCGTTGTTTTATAACAAGCAAATTAAGGTGTTTGTCCCCAAATTCTTACTTTCATTTTTTTTTCCCTCCAAAATTTAAGCAATTCCACACATTTTATGTAATTAATTTTAATAGTTCTGATGAAGAGTACATCTCCGTTTTGGGATAGGAACTCTGAATAACACGCTATTTTCCATTTGCTGATGACACTCCCTTTTCCCCGACGGCATTATCTCTTCAGTCAACTTTGTGTCCGCGTGTAAAAGGAAATCTCTCCTCTCTTCACATTAGAGGTTGGTGACAGAAAACACGTTGACTGGTACTAAGCTGCCTCAAATGAAACAGACCTAAACAATGGCGTAGTGTACATCCCCGCATCGTGGGGAGGCCCAGGATTCTAGAGCAGTGCTCCGCAACCCCCGGTCCGCGGAACGGTACCGGTCAGTGGATCAAATGGTGCCGGGCCACCAAAAGAACATTAAACTATTACCATTGTATTTAAAGTGCTGCATTTCTCTCGGATTGCGCAACTTTCCACAGAGATCACTTTATATTCCACGTTAAATGCCTTCTATTCATTTTTGGTGCAACTATATTTTATTCTGAAGGCATATTTAAATGTAACTAAATTAAAATTGTTAAACGAAAGAAATCTTAAAATATAAACAATCAACGTGTCCCACCCTCAGCGGGCCGCAGTGAAATTATCAAACGTTGACCGGTCCGAGGCGATAAAAAGGTTGAGGAGCACTGTTCTAGAGGACCCAAAGCCTGACTGACGCCAAGTATGGCTTAGAGCCCAAAACCTGACTATGCAGGGCTTAAGAGCTGCCCTTGTTTGCTAAACGAGTATTTCCAACCTGGTTACTATTATGAGTCCCATAATATACTTCCTCTCGTTCCTAGTTCTTTGCTATGTGCTAAACAGGATATATTGTATTAATTTTAAAGGAATAGGCGAACGCGAGGGGGTCAACATATTTAAATATAATTGCTTGCACGTACATAAAAAATTTTAAATTAAGTAAAAGAGAAAATATAGTATAAATTTTTCTCGTTGAGTAAAAAAAAAATGAGAAAAGCAAAAAAATCAATAATTACGATAAAAACTGGTAGCATAGATTTCAAACCCTACCCATTAATCAAAATGATTCATACTTCGCAACTGATAGACACAGTTTCTGATAATAATTCATGCTACATATTTACATATATAACAAAAAAATATTAAATTTTTGAACACTCTTAATTTTGGGATTTTATAATAACACACAATATAAATATACTTTTAAAATCTCTTATTTGTTCAATAATATCAGTTAGGTAATATAATCTCTTATATTAATATTACTAATATAATCTCATATCAATCTGCTCATTAATCATATATATCAAAATAAGGACTTTTGTTTGCACATAAACAAAGAATTTAAACTTTATTGGACCATGAAATGGATTTTGGTATAATCTTGATTCAATACTAGAAAGTATAACATTTAAATCTCTACTTGGTATCGTAAAGCAATTTAAATCAATTAATTGTGCAAAAAAATTGATATTTATGAGGTTTATAATACCAAAATCTAAGCTTTAAAAAATGAACGAATGCTACCTAACATTGCTATTAATTTTATAAATTGTTTCGAAAGTTTTAAATAGTATTAATTTTAAATATTTGTAAGCTAAAAAGCTATCAATTGATTTCCACAAGAAATTGCGAACAGAAACATGAATATGGAGCCTAAACCTCAATAGTAAAGAGACTTAAAATCTTGTTTCAAAGCATATTATTTACTAAAAGTCAAAATTTTAGCTTGCTCTTTTAAAAAAAACAATTATTTAAAAACACATGCAACAAAAACAAATGAAAAATATAAAAAGGAACTTATTTGATATCGGAACGCTACTCATTTTTGGCGTGATTTTGAAATCGTGCCAAATAGAACTTTGGCGGTCAGTCTAATGTTATCGCATTGTAATGTTACCATCCCTTAACCGAATTTTACTATTTGGCGGAAGAATCAGTTGCGCACCGATATCAAATTAATACCCTATAATGTCTGTTGTTTTTTTTAATTTCTTCTACATATAAAACAATGCAACTACATAAGACTGAAGCTAACATACAAAAGACACATTATGCACAATAGTATCATATTTAATCTCATTAACTTTTATTTACAGCTACTCCTGTACTAAGTGGACTACATCGCCTTGGACGTAACAGAGAAACTTTAAGAGCCCTAGAAGTACGACGAAATCACATTCTGGGTAATGGTGGACCCAAAATGGAGACTCTTGGTGCCAAGAATGATTATGTCTTAAGAAATGGAAACAGATCGAGAACCATGGAATCTCGAAGAATAGATGAGATATTTTCGGGTAAGAGATTTGTTTACTTTTTCGCTAAAATCATAATGTAGATTAATGTTAGATCAACCCTAATAGAACTTTAGTTTTGGATTCATACTTTTGACGACTGTGATGATTTGACAACTCATTTACACAGGTAATTCGATAGCTTACAATGAGTACACAGCTGATGGGTTCATAATTTGAGCCATGATGGGGCTTAAGTGCCTTATTTGATAACTGACTGCATTTCTCTGTCAATTACACAATGGATCAGTTGAATGCTGTACAGTTAGCAGAAGTTAGTTCATAGTAGCTGTTTATGAGATTGCTGCCTTTATATAAATTAAATGTTAATACTAACTTGCGACTAATATTTTTCTCACAGAAAAGCTCTACCTGTTTGGTAAAAGACGAATTATCAATATTGCGTTCAAAGAGACAATAGAAGTACCTAGAGGTTTGTAATTTTAAGCTAGTGTAGCGATTATAAAATAATGCAGCACCAGCTTAAATGCTAACCTCTTCGATGCACCGCATGAGTTTGAAGACAGTTTACTGTAAAATCCGGCGTATAACGTTCATCTATACTTCCAAGAAGCAATTTTTAGCTTTTAGGTATATTCGCCGTATAACACGCATCTATACTTTCAAGCGGCAATTTTTAGCTTTTAGGTATATTCGCCGTATAACACTCAGCTCCTTTTTTACGAAGCAAATTGAAATGTAAGTGCGCAATGGTCTTATGCTTTGGAATCATTTACTCGAGGTATTATTCTAAGCTTTAAAAAAAATAGTGCACTTCTAGAACTACATTTCTTAAAGTTCATAAGGAATGCCATTTCTTTTGAAGAAACAGTAGAAGTCTAACTTTTTTTTTCTATGCTCGTCTTTTTTTTTAAAGCTGTGGCTTCTATCCCGTAAATTTGGATCTTATTTTTTTGTGTTAAAAGTGCGCATTATACGCCGGATTTTACGGTAATTTAACGAGACAACCCCATTGTTTTGCTGGACGAATCTCTATAATCTGGCTCAAAACTTGAATTGGAGGTCCATTGGATTACCACAACCACAAATCCGGGTTTTTTCCCATTTTTAACATACAAAGCAATATCCTTAATATATATATTTTTTTGTCTTTGCTAAAAGTTCTTTTTACGCCTTATATATGAAATCCAATAAGTATCAAGTTTTTTTTACTTGTAATGCATATCATTCGAGGTAGTTTTTCCTTTTTTATACAGTATGGTAACGTTTTTTTTATACGAGGCAATACATATATAAACAAAAGGTGTTCTATAATTTCTATATTCCAGAATCTATATATTTTCTCTCTCTCCTCTCCCATTTGTGGAATATTTTATTGTAAACAATGAAGATCAATCAATCGCATATACATGTTATTTGTTTTACTAAAAAATGTTAC
Organism: Trichonephila inaurata madagascariensis; assembly: GCA_019973955.1. NCBI lineage: Eukaryota > Metazoa > Arthropoda > Arachnida > Araneae > Nephilidae > Trichonephila > Trichonephila inaurata. The sequence goes on from BMAV01023445.1 coordinate 126,411, forward strand.
TATTTCAGGCCGACCCAATGGTAACGGAAATGTTAACATGGCAATGAGCGATGAATCTGATGTGGAATCAGGAAGAGGAAATGTGCGAATGGAAAAATTTGGATCCCGCAACAGCTTGGCCAGCTACAGAGAAGAATCTGAAACTAGACGACGACAATCGCACATTTAAATATCAAAACCAATGATATCTTGCGAGACCGACAAGTTCAATTCGACATTGGTTTTAGCAGTTATTTCAGAAAAACGAAAAAAAATTATCTACTTAGAAAAAATTTATCAACGAACTATTTATGAGACAAAATAATTTAATGGGAAAAAAAGAATTGAGGAATATGATTCCTTTTTACTGTTATGATTGTTTTTTTATTTTAGTGATATCAAGTCTTGTGGATTGAAAAAGCGCATTTACTGCCAAAAACATTTCACTTTTTCAATACATACTTGTGCAAACTGTGACCGTGGGGAAAGGAATATCGTAAGAAAAAAGTGATTTGTGAACTCGCTTTTTTCTTTCGATGATCTCAAATTTTGGGGGAATGTGGACTAATTGATAAAAGCATGCCTGATTTAAAATTTATATGCTTCGTGATAGTTGTGTACTATTTTTCAGATTCTAAAGAAAATGTTTTTAATGCAATTTGATATTTTTTTATTTTCATTCGTTTCCAGTGAGTTTCTTTATATTTCCATATTACTTGATGATTTCACTGTGTGTATACAAAATATCTCGATAAATTTAAAAGTTGAACACATTTTAAATTTTAAACTACGTATTTTATGTGTTTGTTAAACTTGATTACAAAAACAATTACTGAAAAATTGCTTTTTTGTTCCAAATATTTTGTAATTTATATTTTGCATTTCAAATTATTTTTAAGCTATTGATCCTCAAAGAAAAAAAATTAACTTAATTTTTAAATTAATATTTCTTAACTAAATATTAAGAGCTTTGTTTTAGAAGCATTCTCTTTGAATTGGATAACATTGACAATACATAAATCCTTAAGCCGAAAATTATCTGATATCAAGTTGCAAAAAGTAATAAGTTATATACATATATTTATTATTATTACTAAAAATTATTTTATTCTGCTATTTTATAATCCTATGATCCTCTATTATATTCCTAACAAAATCGTTAAAGCCATGTTTGGAACGAATTAATAAAATTTTCTTGCAAATGGAAGAATTCTTTATATGTTAATATATTGCACAGCAACGACTTATTTTTAGAGTTATGTTTTTATCAGTTTTTAAATAATGTTTATCTACAACCTGATATGTAATATTGTCCATTTGTAAAAATTTTAACTTTGTGTCTATTAAATGTAGCATGAAATATTTTGTTCAATAAATATTTTTTTTGTAATTAAATTGACTTATTATTTTAAGTGTAGAATAGATGGCCCCTAAAAGCCAATTTTTTGGTGACCAAAATCAGTCGCAAAACTATGTATATGTAGAGATAGGTGTGAAGCGAAGACGAAGAGCAGAATTCATTCTGGCAACTATATAAACATCGCCAAATCCGAGGGGCTACCTATTCTACACTTTAGCTTTTTAAAAGTTCATTTAAAAAACCTAAGAAAATGCAAAGCTATGTATAGCTGACGAAAATTTCCCGATTAACTGGATAAATACATTACAAGTCATTAAATACACAAGTTTTTAATATGAGCAATTGAAACTAAGTATATGTTTATAAAATTTATTTTACATTGACACCACATCCAAAATAATTTGAAAATATTTTAAAAAGTTTTAAAATGGTAGATGCATACAATACATAAATAACGTGTAAAATATAAAAATCGCTTAAAACTTCGTGTCACTTGGGGGGAAAAACGCATAATATAAACATCCTAAAAAATAAGTTAGCTTTTTAAAATCTAAAGGAAAAACAATTTCCATACAAGTCTGAAGTTTTATGTTTCAAATTATAATTACAAATTTTTAAAAGGAGGAATTTTTAAACCTTCTCTTCGAACAACTTTATCCTTAATTTCTTCAAATATTCTTTACGTTCTGCTTCATCAACAGGCCCAGGATTTTTACTTGCATTTTGTTTGATAACATTTTGATTAATTTTTTTTCTGGACGTTGGTAATCTATTTTCTGTATCAAGAGATCGTAGATATTTCAAGGCTTCAGCAAGAGAAAATTTTATTTCCATATCTTTAGCGCTCAATGGTTTATTGTCTTCTGCGTTCTTTATATCAAATCCAAGACGTCTCAAAAACTCAACTGGTACAGGGATAGCTTTTGATTCAACTACTGGATGAAGTAACATTAACTGTGAAGAATCAGAATTGTTATGGTTTTCCGAGTCAAGCTCAGAAATATTTTTTACTTGTGAGTTTTGTTCAACTATATTAATATGACTAACTGAATGCTCATTTTCAATATCCATTTCTGAAGAATTTTGCTTTAATACTTCATTTTGATTTAGTTCTACAAGATGGGTGGTATTTTTTGCAAGTACTTCTGTATGGGATGCATTGGAATTGGGGTTGCTAGAAATCTCCTTTTTCATATTCTCTTCCAAAACAATCTGCTTCTGTTTGAACGATTTGCTTGTATCTTGTTCCGTTGTAATCTTTGTAACATCAATAGAACTATCATCAGTTAAATGTTTATTAGGGATACTAATACCTGAAGATTCAAGCTTTTGCTCAAAAACTGTTGGGGAAGTATCGAGGGTATCAAGTTTTAATTTAGAATCTTCGAGTATAAACTTTTCATTAGAATTGCCAAGGTTTTTAAAGTTTGCAGATAGATTATTCGTATTAGAATCTGAAAGGTTTATTGCATGGGGTTTGTCACTATTGCTACGATTTTCATTATCCCCACTAGTTACATCCGTATTCGTTGAAATTTTTCCTGTCTCAAAAACTTTCGACTCTTGATTGATCTCTCCCGTGTTCCTCAATTTTTGACTAATTTGTGAAGTAGCGTCATATTCTGAAACTTGAGATAAAACTTGTTCCACATTTTTATCCAAACTGTGGATATTTCTAGAGAAATCATTGAATAAATTAGATGGCATTGTTTCGTCTATTTCTTTAGGTTGAGGATCTAAATCTGCATTGGTTTCTTTATTAATTTCTATATTATGAAATGATTTCTCTGAACTGTCACTTTTATCACTAATAAGGGATTCTTCAGTCACTTTCAGAATTTCATACAAAATTTTGTTCTCCCTTGGTGGTGAAAGAGAATCGAACGAAGGTTTCTTGGAATTTGGAATTCCATCCACCGAAAGAGTTTCTTGATTATGAATTTCTTTTACACTCAAAATAACTTCTTTTTCATCTGCTGTATGGGGAAAATTCTCCTTTAAACCCAAATGTTTCAAATCACTGCTAATTGGAATTTCTGTAACGGGACTGACTATTCTTTCTTTATAAACTGCAAATAATTCCATATATATTACGCCTCCAATGGCAGCCATAATACCTAGAGAAGCAAAGCTTATAACAAGGATAACAAGAAAATAGCAACAGCAGGAGGAAAACTTTTCTCGACGAGGTTTCATTGGTACTGGCACTGGTCGCAGATTGGGATCGTGCAGGCGTCTAGGTTCGCAATTATCTGGATCATCAGACTTTGGGTTATCAATACTTTCATCATCTGAATTTATTTTGGCTGTTAAAGAAAAAAGTATCATGCATAACATGGTCATCAACAAAAAACTAAATACCTTACAAAATTATCCGAAATGTTGGTATTTTATGTAATGCATAATTATAGAAAATTCCTTCAAAATTAATAAGAATCTTTTCATATTATAGAAAAGGCTCTAATGTGGATTTCGTGTTACGTGAGTTAGGTATATTTTTCATTTATGGTGAAGATTGTTTCAGATTGTGTCTTAAGGTATCCGACTACCCTAAAATCATTTTTTTCAAAAATGGACAATTTTTTTGTATATATACTTTTATTTTATAGGCCATCTTATTAGCTTAATAAAAATACCAAGTTTTTTATTTTCCATTCTTTGGAACAAAAACTACAAGTGCTTTAATAAAAGAAGATGCCATAACTTTACACAAAATGTCAAACTTTAAAATGGGTTTTACTCGAAAAGCGGTTTTTGCGAAAAATTGAACCGAGGACAGCGATTGCTGAAAAAGTTTTGAAAATAATTTGCTGAAATTTTTTGTGAATGTTTTGTATAACAGTAGAAGTATTTTGACCTTCAGATTTATCAATCCCTGTTTCATTTCAAAATTTACAGTCCTTTATATGTGAATATAATCACTGTTTAAGCAATTTCATATAGTCACTAAGATAGAGTGCTCTAGTTTTTGTAAAACTTAAAATATCTATTATCCTGAAGGTCATTTCAAACACGAATAACAAAGTAACACATTAAAATTGAAAAATTGAGACTTGGTTTAAAAAAATTTTGTACAGAGCAGGCCCCATTTTTGTAATTTTTGTACATTTTCACCAGTTTTTCCCCTTTTAATAATAAAAAAAAAAATCTATTTTCAATTTTAACATTTTTTTCTTAAAATATACTAAAATAAATCTAAAAATCACAAAAAAAAAATCTCCACATCTCCATTTTTTCAAAAAAAAGTTGTCGCAAGTAGTCGGATACCTTGTGTTTCAAAATGCATGCTTCTTGAGTTTACATCCAGAGGATGGTCAAGCTAAAGAAATCTACCCACACATACCCATTTTTCTTTAAGATATGCAAACATACTCTCATGAATTTTAAGCATGAAACACTTTATTGGATTCTCATTTCTTTGATTTCATATATATCTTATAATGGACCTTAATGCTATCTTGGATACAAGCATGCATTCAGCAGAATCCATGCGCTTTTTATGCATTCTCCAATAATACTTACCACCAGTTCTGAATATTTCTTATTCCATGTTTAATAGAAGATCTATAATAAAGCTAGGAAATGTTTTCCTTTATTTTCCCTCATATTTTAAATGCGAGCGAATGAGTAAATGCTTATTAACGTCGCACTATAAGGCAACACGAGGGCTATTAGCGACAGACTTCATAATTTAGAACAGGGGTGGGCAGACTTTTCCAGGTTACGGGCTACTTCTAATTTTTCAAAGTGTTGTGGTCCCTCCCCTCAAGTGGCGTAGGTGTGGGGAGCTAAGAAAAAGGTCTACATTGTTTATTATAATTAATAATAAACACGGAATGTGTACTTGTATACATAAATATAAACAAAATAACTTACACTTTTAAAATCGTGTTTAAAGCAATACGGAAGATACACACACAAACATAATAATAACGGTCACAGTTATAATAATATCAAATGATGCATTTATTATCAGCAACTCAAAATACATTAAAAAATAAAACATTTTCATCTAAAGTTAGTCTCGTGGTTATAGTCTAGTAGAATAAGTCTACATACTGTCAACCAATCTTTAATATTTTGGTATATAACTGCAAATCTTCAGGCGGTCCACCGGTTGATCAACTTAATGCCCACCCCTGATTTAGAACCATGGTTAAGTGACGAGGACGACACCAGATTTGGAACTCACGCCCCCTCTTAGACTACCACCCCGTCAACTTATCGCCACGACGGATTTAACATCCATCAGCTCCTCGATCCGGCACCAGGGGGATCAAACTCGTGACACGCCAACCTCGAGCTCGCGACCATATAATTTCTAGACTACCAAGGTCACAATTTAAATAAGGGATCAGATGCGTTAAAAATCAGAAATAACGTGATTATAGTTCTTATTTTGATATATCATTTTAAACATAATTATCCGAGATCAAGATTTAAACGAATAACTAATATTTCTCTCATAACTTAATTATCCTCCTAATTGAATGTTATTCAAAAGGATGTTGTCTTGTCCTTCCCAAAGGGAAGAAGGGAAAATTGCCAGAACTTGAGACACAGGTTGGATTTCTATATGTACACCTGTCGTTGCCTGTAGCCTTGAGCACCATGCAGGTGACAGTACGATTTAGCTCGGTTCCATCCCTATTAAGAGGGAGAACATCCTCGGGACCTTCCATCTCTCTACCCCTTCAACAACTTCACAAGAGGACTTGCGGCTTGACAGCTATTTAGAATACCCTCATACAGCAAAGGCCCTATACATTTAATACAAACACTCAGGCCTTCGGTATTCGAACCCAGGCCCTACGGCACAGTAGTCAACGTCGCTAACCACTATACCGGATGGGCGACTATTAAAAAGGATGTACATCTTAATTTAAAATGATGATTTCAGGGTACTAAACGAGTTAAAAAAAATTTGGAAAAGCTACTCAGCAGGCAAAAAGTGTAATTTCGGAAATCACAGACTATTCTATCTAAGCTGATACTGATCTATTAATTTTCGTCACTTCTTACGATGAGCGAATTCATTCATTGTACGTTCATAACATATGAGAACTGTGACATTAAATCAAATTTATTCTTATGAGCCCTACTCCACGCGTTCTCAAATAAAATCAAGGTTCAAATCTGCGACAAAAACGGCTTACTCCAAGAGCTGTTGGGCGAATCTATTTTAATTTAGAATAGGAATTCAGTTTGTATAAAAAAATACATTAAAAGTTACAAATTTCAATGAATTTTACCTCACCTTTCCTGTCCTTATAAAGTTGCGATGAAACCAATTCGTTTTCTGTAATAATTACAGAGGGTGCTCCTGATAAATGACTTCGTATTCCTGATGGCTCGTCTTCCAAATCATTATCAAATCCTTCTAAGCTCTTGGCTCGAGACATTCTTTTACGGTTTGCTTCTATATCGCCAACTCGTCTGGCTTCCACCAAGGTATGCCGACGTGCTAGTTGCACTAAAATTGCCTTTTCCTGAAATGTATGGTCTAAAATAAAAGCTGTTCATTTACGTTACAAACGATTAAAAAAAGTTATCCATTTCCCCTTGAAATTTAATAAATTTCACTGTACTTAGCAGAAAAATGTGGTTTTCATCATTTACCAGAGAATCAGACAAATGATAATCATTGTAGAACTATTGTTGAGGAAATATTTTCAATTCGTGATTTGATGGTAGGTTAAATGAAAGCATGGCGACTTCAAGGAAATCTAAATTATCATCTCATATTTATATACGTTATAAGTGTTATTCATTTTTCACAATATTGATTCTTCAGTTCACTGAAATTTTTAATTATAAAAGAAAATTTTCTTCATTAATAGACGATTTTTTCAATTAAGATAAATTCTTCGAAAAAACGCAATTAGCATAGCATTCTGTAGCATAGTGTAGACCAGGGGTCGGCAACCTACGCATGCGCGCCACATGTGGCAAGTGATACAATTCTCAGTGGTACTCTGCACTATAAAAAGTTACTATTTAAGTAGATGGAAGTTGCTGAATTTGTAATAGATCTTATTTGACAAACATCTTCAGAATTACTGACATTTACGGCATTATGGGGAAATCTGAACGATAACTCCAAAGATAAATTTACAGCTATTTTGTAAATTATTGAATGTCCCTATTGGGGAGATTTAATTGTTTGAATGGAAAAAATTGCATGTATTCTGCTTACCACTCTTTTGATTCTACATATCCAAGTAAAAAATCTTTCCTCATAAGAAAAATATTTCGAGTCCGCAAAGAAATTGTTTAACAACTGAATACTCAGGATCATGTCAAATTGAAAGTCACAAATTATAACCCCTGAATTTGTGATATGAAAATACAGCTGTGCAAGTACTAGGTTCGCATTAATTTTTTTTATCTTTTTATTTAACTATAATGAAGGGAAATAATGATATTTTACGTTGTCTCTTTCTTATTTTATTATATATATATTTTTAACAATACATAGTACATATACAATTTTAATTTTTTTTATTATTGTTGAAGAAAAAGTTGTATGTTGTTTATTTTGATGTTAAGAAATATCTAAATGATGCAAAATTAATATATAATGAAACTTTAAGTGTCTATATTATTGACCTCTATTCTCTAACTCTGCATGCATAATATCGAGGGAATCAAAATGTTTCAAACATCTCCTACTGTGTGGTACGCTGAATCAGATTGGTTTGGTACGACAGAGCTAAAAGGTTGCGGGTTGAGTTGAGTTCAGTTTGGTGTTTTATGGCGCAAGAGCCAGTTTTGGCTATACTGCGCCAAACATTCATAGGTCTGGTCTGGACGGGAAAAGAAGAAATTGGATGACAAGATGGAGGGTCGAAAATAGAGAAGGATCACTGGGGTACCCCGGGTCGTGACACCCGTGTTTACCAAAGATAGTAAACCCCTTGGAAAAAGGAAAAGATCACTAGGGTATCTCGGGATTGTGACACCCGTACCCACCTAAAGAAGGTGTGAGCCCCCTGAGGGATTAAAAGGTTGCGGATCTCTGATGTAGGTTGTAGGTGACATACCTCTCAAATTCCTAAGGCTGATTTAATAATGTAATCTTGCACTATAGCTCTTGGTCTGCACCAGGCATGTCAAACACGTGGCCCGCCATGACTTTAAAAATATTTAAATATTAAGCTCTTGGAGGTTTTTTTCATTTTAAAACTTATTTGAGGTGAACTTTTTTAAATTTACAACATATTTACTTGTTAATTATTCTTATTTTAAAAGAAATAGGGAGCAATTTCTTAGTGGATTGAATAAACTACATTTCTCACACAATATAATGCGATTGCACTGAAAGTTCATGAGATTAACACCACGTTAAGAGTCATTCTTCTTCTTCTAAACCGTTCTCATAACCTCAATCCCCTTTTGGTCAGTGACCTCGCACTTCCTGTGGGCACAGAGGGACTGTCCATTAAAGCCCTTCTGGAATTGGAGAGTATTAGGACAGTGTTAACATTTTTATGCTTAACAGATAGCATCATAATTTATCGTATGTGTGACTTGTATTTCTCTTTCTCCGTCTTTATAAGTATTCAATCAGCGAAAGCTAAGAGCGTTGTCAGATGCAGTCACAAAACGAAATACAAGATAAAGGGCAGAGTAAGCTCAATCGTTTGCAGATGAAAGTGGATTTTGGTAAAAGTGGATTTAATCTAAAAAAATTATTTAATAATAAAAAAACCATACTTCAAATACAATGAGTTAAAAAAGATCAATTGAAGATGAGCGTCGCATTTTTTAAGAAAAATGGGAACTGCAATATTTTTGTGTCCAAAGCAAGAGTAAACTATTATGCCTGATTTCCAAAAACTATTTCCGTTTCTAAGGAGTATAATATTAAAAATCATTTTGACACAAACAATAAAACAAATTATGATCAATACGTTTCAAAATTTCGTGAAGAAAAATTGGCGGATTTGAAATCAACTCTTCAAAAACAACAAAATGTATTCATTAAATTTTCTGAAGACAATACAGATACTGTAAGCTAGTTGTATGGTATCCCATTTAATATAGCAAGCAGATCGAAACCATTTACTGAAGGTGATTTTAATAGTGAATGAATCAAAGCGGCGGAAGTATTATGTCCAGCACAAATAAAAAAATTTAAAAGTGTTAGTTTAAGTCGAAATACTGTAGCTAGCAGAGTTAATGAAATAGCCGAGAATTTGAGAGATCAGCAGCATTCAACAATATCAACATTTCAGGCCGACTCGATTGCAAATGATGAAAATACAGATATTCGAAATATCGCTCAGCTGGCCATTTTTATTCGCGGATGCGATGTTAATTTAAAAATAAATGAAGAGCTTTTGAAAGTCATTCCTATGCATAATACTGCCACTGAAGCCGATATGTTTGATGCACTTATGGAAGTTGTAAAAAAGTATAAGTTACCGTTGGATAAGTTGGTTTGTCTTGCAACTGATGGAGCACCTACCATGATCGGTATTACCAAAGTTGTTGCAAGATTAAAAGAAACATGCAAACAACACGGAAACAATAATTTTGAACATTTTCATTGCATTATTCACCAACAAGTACTGTGTTCCAAAGTTTTGAATATCGGACATGTTTTAAAAATTGTCACAAAAATCGTAAATTATATTCGAGCCCATAGACTTAATCGTCAATTCACTTCACTTCAGGAAGACGAAAGTGAATTCACCGCGCGCGATCTACCATATCATACAGAAGTTCGATGGCTTTCGAGTAAAAGTATTAAAACGATTTTTCAAACTGCTGGACGAAGTCATAATTTTCTTAAAAACAAAAAATACGAATGTGCAGAGTTAAAAGATGAAAAATGGCTAAAGGACCTGGCCTTCTCAGTTGATATCACAAGTCACCTTCAACAACTTAATCTTAAGCTTCAAGGCAAAAATAATCTTCTTACATCACTATTTGATAACATTAAAGCTTTAAAACAAAAATTATTTCTTTGGCGAAAACAAATAGAAAAAGAAAATCTGTCTCACTTTGATATATAGCTGCCAATATCTATTCATTAAATCCCCTAAATTAAAATTTACAGAATATGCTCACCAAATTAAATTGTTAGGAATAGAATTCGATCGAAGATTTTCTGATTTCAAAAGCTGTGAATTACAATTTAGTCTTTTTACTTCACCTCTATCTATCGGCATTGAACTTGATGAAAATTTACAAATGGAATTGATTGAGATCCAATGTGATTCTTTGCTGAAGCAAAAATATAAATGGAAGTTGGAATTCCAGATTTTTACACCTATTTATCAATAGATCGATTTCCTAAGATGTTATCCTTTGTTACGAATATAATGGCTATGATCGGAACTACTTACTTGCGAGCAATTATTTTCTTTAATGGAAGACAACAAAAATTCAGAAAGGTCAAGATTAAAATTGATGATAAATGTTTATCGGTTAAAGAGTTCGCATCAGCTCAGCATATTCAAACAAACTTTGATGATTTACTTCACGAAAAACGGTGCCAAACATCTTCTAAAAAGTAATATTGGGATCGGTATAGGCAGGTAAAAATATAAACTAATTTTAAGTTGTATATCTGTATACTTACGTGCCCCAGTTCATGCAAAAAAAATCACATTTATAAATATAAATAATTATGTGAGAGCAATTAATAGCTATCATTTTCCAGTCATGTACTTAACTTAAGGTACAACTTGCATAAGGTTTATGAGAATATATATATAACTTTTAAACTTTGTAGTGCTTGTTAATATATCATTCTATACAATAAATATAAATAAAATAAAAAAAAATTTAAAAAGTTTAATTTTGTGATTTAAATTTTATTTAATTTTTTATGAAGATAATGTGCAATATCTAAAAGTTTTAAAAGTTTATTTTTAAAAAAGTACTTATTGTATTGGAAATAATTAAGTTTTGTAACATGCAAGATATACGAGTACTATTGGTATAGTAGATTTTCAGAAAATGTATATTAGAATCCACACACACAAAATAACTCATTTTAAGAAAATCAAAAATAAAGATATTTTTCATCATGATTTTAAAAAAAAATATTTTAAAAATAAGTATTTAAAGTCAATAGGATTGGTGTACTTTGTTATATTACCATTGTTTTTCTTTTAGTTTTAAATTATTTGCTGCTTAGATTTTTTTTGTAAGCTTCGCAACCATATGCGTCATCAACGATTCACGGTATCTTCCATATAAAACACTAATGTTTTATACATTAATTTTTTACTACTTTTATACTTCACTTTGAGCACCATCCTTACATGATATTATAGCATTATTTAGATTAATTTATTAGATAAATATGTAGCTGAAATGTCTTGTTAAAATTATAAAAATTAAATCTTGTTTTTGAATTGTCTTGCCAAACCGTTTAAAATTAATTTTAAAAACAAAAAGAGTGCAGTGTTCAAAATTTTGTCCCTTTAAAAAGAGGGAGTAATATTTCGCTTATATTAAAATTCAATTTTCCAGCATCCTTTTTATATAATTATAAAAAAATAATACAGCAACAGAACTAGCGAGGTATTCTTTATTTTTTAAGACCAAAATAAAAAAAAATTGCAAAATTTGAAGCATTTTAAAATTTTGGTAACCTTAAATTCTTAATAATTTCTTATTATAACTTTTATTTTCGATTTTTTTATTAAAAAAACCCTTGACATTGATTATGTTATGCATTAGACTCATTCTACTAATCATATTTTATTAATTTTTTGAACATTGAGAGTATGCGGCCCCCGACTTAATATAAAGTAGATCATGTGGCCCGCAATATACGAGTTTGACATGCCTGGTCTACACTCTGAGCTAACGAAATGGTACCAAAGAATAACAATTTCAATTTCTTCTACTTGTCGCAGATTGGAATTATTATCCGACTATCGGTATTTACGAATAGCGCCGGCCCGCTGCGATATAAGAAAGTAAAACATTGGTCAAAATTGCCATCTTTCGTAAAAGGGGCTGCTGTGTTCTACAGATTTTGAACTATTAACTCAGTGTCACCTCAAAACATCACCACCCTGTTTTCGTAATTTTTTTCGTAATTTTTTTAAAATCCCAAAATACATGTATTTTATTTTTTTGTTTTTATCTCGAATCAAAAAGGTCAAATAAGAGGTTTTGAGCAACAGAAGGTTAAATGGTCTATCTTAAATTACGCATCAAATGGAGTGGGTCGAAAATTAAGGGCTGAATGAATACTTAGAGATAAGCATTCATAGATTTCACATTTAAATCTATTTTCCTTTTTAGAAAAATCAATTCCTATTTAAGGTCAAATTATAATTCTGAAAGTAGCTTTTAAAATTTTAAGGGGACACAGTACGATTCAATTGACAAAAACCGGTCAAAAAATCAAATATAATTTTTTGAGCCTAAATTATTATTTATATACTGTTCTATAGCCTCACAAAATTTGAAAGCTCTAAAGTTAAACGCAGAATTATGATAGCTTTTACGTTCGTTTTTATTCACATCCCTATGGCAAATCAAAACTTTAAACCTACTTATCTCAAAAAGATCAAATAACTAGTTTGTCTTCATTTAAAATGCTAAGGCTTTTTTCCTACTGTCCCTAATGCTTTGAATTATTTTTTACTTATTGCTAATAGTACATGTAACAAAAGTTGTTATGCATTTTTGAATCAAATCAATGCTTATTTTTTTAAAAATATTTGAATTAAGAATTTATGCATTTTTTAAGGAATTTTCAATAAGAATTCATAAAAAGTATTGTATGAATACCAATCATGTTATCGCAAAACCCATACCAAATTTTGTTATACATAGTTTGACGTACATATAGATCAAATTTCATAAATGTAAGTCAACTCGTGTAGGAGGAGTAGCATTTTAAATAACTTCACAAATTTTAATTTTTTTAAGGAAAAAACTTAAATGCACAAAACCTGTAAATAAAATTTAGGGCACAAAACCTGTTATACATAGTATACACACATAGGAGACAACAAAAAATTTTTTTGAAAATCCTTAAATCAAAATTTTTTTTCGTAAATAGTACTATGTCCCCTTAAACATTTGAAATTCTATTTGCTTAAAGCAGCGTTTCTCAAACTGTGGGACGCAGCCCCCCAGGGGGCGTGATAAGCCATCGAGGGGGGCACGAACCTGTCGAAAATAAAATATTATGTAAAAATATTACTTTATTGAAAGGAAGCAAAACAAAATACATTCCGACATAATAAAAAATAAATTACGCATTTACACCGATATAATACACTTATAAATGTATCAGTACTGCACACTGTATTTGGTACTTTAACAATACCAAGCTAAGAACGAGTTTAACAATTACCAGTGACTCCATGGGCTTGTCATATATAAAATTATCTAAAAAATGTAATACTTATCTTGATCATTTGTACGGTTTGTAATTAAATTCGTATTGTATAGATTTACGTCGAAGTTCATTATTACCATTGAATTGAATAGATTGTTATTGTTTGGAAGGGGGAGGGGGGCGCGAAAAAAATTATGACTGAAAATTGGGTCGCAAGTATCGAAAGTTTGAGAAGCACTGGCTTAAAAAGTAATAATTATTAGATCACTAAAAGAATTGTGAAATTCCTTACAAAATACTAAAGTACTGCATTTGCACTTTGGAAAAATTTGAAATTCATGTACATGATTTTGAGATTTAGATCAATACAAGGAGAAGATTTTTCAATGCTAGAAATCAAGTTAAAATGGAACAGTTTTGACAGTAATATGTGTTTAAGCTCTTACCTCTTCAGACATATTCTGACAAAGTTTCATTATCGTAAAATTTATTCTATGTGAAAAAAGATTTTAAACTCTTACAAATCTTAGAAACTAAGATTCGTGAAATTTACACTATATTCTAATCACACATGGTAAAAATCCCACCTTCTCAATTCATTTCAATTCAGAAATTGATTATT
>BMAV01023445.1:160042-217536 GCA_019973955.1 Trichonephila inaurata madagascariensis
TTTATGTGTGTCCTTTGTTATTTAAATTGACAGCAAACTAAGCTGTTGGAAAAAACACGATTGATTTGTCGTGAGTTCGAGCCTGGTACCGCTGAAATACCGCCGTGTAGAGGGGACTGATGCACATTAAATGCTGAAACGTCCTTCCGTTGGTGTGATGTGGAAGTTAGGAGACGGGGGTGGCTGAGCTCAGTTGTAGTCTTTGCCACTTGACTATGGTTCAAAATTAAGTGATTCGTCGCCAATAACCCGAGTTTATCTTTGTAGTATGAAGTTAATATAACTCTCATTCGAAATTGTAAAAAATAATTTAAAATCCTTACTAATATTTTAAACGCGAAAGTTTGTATGGATGTTTGTTATTCTTTCACGGGAAAACAACTGAATAGATTTTAATGAAACTTTACAATAATATAGCTTATACATCAGAATAGCACATAGGCTATAATTTATTGAGATATTGTGTGAAGTTTTCAAAATATAACGATAATTGTCAAGAAAGTAGGAAAAAGTTTGCGATCTGCAAAAAAGCCCTCGACAGCATATATCTACCTTTTTTGTGTGAAACAAAACTTTCCCTGTTTGTTTTGTCTACGCCATGCCTCAGTGCGCTTGCATTTAATTTATTCCTTTGATCAATGTAATCGCTATTTTTTTTATTTCATAATAGAACTATATTTCGAAGGGAGAGGTGGTGTGTGGCAAGGTTTTAACATAAAATAAATACAACTGAAAGTAATATTAACGTATTACACTTCCAGATATATAAATTATTTACACTGATTTAAGCGTTCATTACACAAAATTTGTTATAATGTGTTACTTTTGCTGAGCAGAGATCAGCTTAGGAAGGTGTTTTCAAAAAGCGACTGACAAAAGAGTTACGGGGAGTTATAAATAAATAAAAAAATCCCTTTTATCAGCTATTAGATCAACAGATTTAAAATTCAACTCATTAAAAACTTATTTATCCTTCAATCTGTATTGTTTAATTTTTCAATTTACCCGTGCGGAGAACAGGTATACCAGCTAGTTACATATATATATGAGTGATGCACCATAAAGAAACCCGAGATCTATTGGCGAAGGACCTTGTGCAACTAAGAACAATGGTAAGTGACGAGGACAACACCCCTTCTCCCCTCCACACCACCAGGAGGACTTTTGAGCCTTGACAGGTTTAACGAGCACGAGCCCTTCTACACGGCGGGTTTTCAGTGGCACTGGGTTCGAACCCATGATACAACGATATATATATATATATACAGTGACGCACGCAGGAATTTTTCAAGGAGGCAGATTCAGGTTCGAAAGTTCACCATTCATGTATCATGCTCCAATACGCCGCCAACATATTCTTTTAATTTTGTCGATTTTCGGGCACAAAAAAAAACAGTAAAAAATTAATAAATGAATAAATAATTAGCATTAACTAATAAAATTAATTATTAATAAGAAATAATTAAATTTTACTTACTATATACATAGGATTATAATTAACCGAAAAAAATCAAAGGCTTTGAGGGTGCGGTCCGGACCCGGGAACCTCCCCTCCCCTCTTGTTTGCGCAACTGTTAATATATTATCTTCAATTTGAAAAAAAAAAATCAAAAGGTGAAAAGGAAAAAAAACAAATATTTAAATATTTTTCTCAATCGCAAAACTAAAGCATTTTTTTTTCAGTTGAAAAAAAATGCATTCTTAAAACAATAATTATGCATGACTAAGCAAGAAAAAAAAAATTCCAAAAATAAACTAAGTTTTTAGTTCATTTTGGAATTTTTATTTATTTATTTTGTATTAAGTGCTCTCTTTTGAAGTTGCAATCTATAATTCTAACATTCATAAAAAAAAAGTTTTTTTATATATTTACACCGATTTAATTTTAGGAATTTTTAACACTGTGAAATTCTTTTATTACATATTTTTTTGATAAAATCAACTAATTCGCAACCTATGTCGCAGGTTTTTTTTTTTAAATCATAAGATAATCAATTCTTAATTTTATTTACACAGATGCGTTTAAGAAAGAGATAAAAAGTTCATTTATATACTAAAATTAGATTCATATTGTGAAAAAGCCAGTGTCCTTGTACTTTATTCGGGAATCATTTTTACCTCACGCGATATCGGATATAGGAAATAACCGCCAATAGATTAGGTTCATTTGAGAAAATATCACAATTTTTGTTCCATGACCCTAATGACACGTTCTATTTAACCATTCAAAATCATATTTTAGGTCGAAAGGTCTTTTGTTAGATATTACCTGCCAATGACCCATCTTAAACTTTTCAAAAGCGACCTACAAAAAAGTCAAGTGGAATACCCCAGTGTAAACTCACTTTCACTTGACATCAAAAAGTAGTGAACGAACCTTCCGGGGGGTGATTCGCAGTCAATGTCTTACGATAATACGGAGCAGGTTATTCCATTCCGAGTTAACTGGGTCCATGTCCTCCCGAAGGTAATCGAAAGCGAAAGTGGTGGGGAGCGTTCGTTCACTTGGTGATGACCTGTTTTACTTTCACTTTCCCGCTCTTTTCAGGTTTGTTGCAGTTTGGGCTAGATTTGGCGCATTTGTCTAGGCGCCAAGTGTAAAGTTATTTCTTTTGTTGGCGAAATGATTAGATCTGGTTTGTATACAATGCATTCTATGAAAGTTTCTGTTCCGCTGATTTTTTTTTTTTTTTTTTGAGTAAAAGTTAATTTATGAACTATTGAGAATCAAATATCTCAAAATGCTGCGAATATTTCTTCCCTTAACAGATTCTTTTAGAATTTCTCAAATTCAAACTTACATTCCTTCAAATTTTCATTTTCAGTATTTCATCCGGTATCATTTTTATCCAAAGCGTAGCTTTATTTTCTATTCTCATACATATCTTTTTTTTAATATTTTCATATTTATTATACAGAAACTGGTACTTATTTCAATGTAGTTCATATTTTAACATTGCGAAAAAATTACATTATCAGAACACAGTAGCGCACACAGGAATTTTTCAAGGTGGGGGTCCAGGTTCGAAAGTCCACCCCATTCTCGTATCAGGCTCCAATACACCACCCAACATATTCTTTTGATTTTGTCGATTTTGGGGAACAAAAAAATTAATTATTGAATAGAGAATTAGCATTAATTAATAAAAATTATTAATAACAAATACTTAGTTAAATGTTACGTAATATATACATAGGATTATAACCAATCGAAAAAAAATCTAGGTCTAGGGGGGGGGGGCCGGACCCCCTTGTGTGCGCCACTGTCAGAACAACGTGTAGTCACAGATCTAAAGCTCATTTTCCCACCAAGTACAAGTTGGCAAAAGCCTTCGTGTAGCTGAACAGAACGACGTTAATGTTCACTCACCCCCACCAAGGACATTTTTTTCCGAATTCTAAAATGCTCTACCAAACATTAAAACTTTATACGACCGTAATTTTGAATCGGTTTCTCAGTGATATCAAAGGGTTAGTATTTTAAAAGAATTATTTCAAGCAATATAAATATTAATAACACTCATTTTAAAACTGTAATAAATTATATTATATAAATTAATCAATTCAGAACTTTAAAAGTGAATAATATTGAAACTGTTTTGATATAATTAATTGTTTTCATAGGTAACATAATTATTATAATAATTTATAAGAGTTAATGTATAAAAGTGCATCAACTAATAAAATCGAATTAATAAATAAGGTTGGTAAAATGCTTTATTAACTGTGATTTTTAAAAAATTCTTTTTAAAAAGAAGTTGGATTCTCTTCCTTGAAAAAAAGTTTTTAGATTTACATTTTTTTTTTATCAAGGCATTTAATTTTCTTTGTTGACAAAATCGCATCTAATCGCCAAAAGAGCGAAAAAAAAACTCATCGCAACACGGAAGCAGCTCTTCTGGACTCTTTCCCTCTCTGGTTCACGTTTTCCTCCCTCACCTCAAAACCGAAACGGACTCTTCCTGAACCAGAACGGAAACCAGGGGGTGAAGGTAGTAAAAGTGGACGCGAACCAGATTAAGCGAGGTTGCATCGCGTCCTTGGTGAAAGTGGGTCCTTTCGAGCACCTAACGGTCACTGACCCTCCAAATGGGGTCGTTAACACCAACCCTATGTCAATCAACTCTCAACGCATGCTCCCGTAGAACCTGTCAGGTACAATGGAACCGTCCAAAAGTGAATCACCGCGAGGTGTACTCATGTGTTCCGGGGAGAAGGTAGATCAGAGAAAAACGGGAAAAGAAAAAAAAAAAAAAAAAATTCCGAACGAATAAACTTTTGGAGATTAGTTGAGTCGAGTTTATTGTCCTCTTTTCACAACAAACGCATGTGTGCGTTGATACGTTACGAGATAAGATATTGAAATACAATATAGTTTTGAATGGTAACAATCTGGATCTGGGGTCACTTCTTCAGAATTACAATTTCAGCTTTTGATGTAAATGAGAAGAGAAAGGTAGATTAAAAACATATATAAATAAATTCCGTTGACTTAACACGTTTCACAATTTTTTTTTTATAGATATACCTTTTTTTTTATAATTTATCAAAAATTGCATAAATTTTCTTTTACTGGTAATGGTTTTAAATTACGAATGGGAAAAAAACTGATGGTATCCAGTTTTAGTTTGTACACATTATCAATTCAGTATTTACAAGAAATAGTATTTTAATTATGCATGCATTTCTCTTAAAAAATAGCATCTTATTACTAAATGTATTTAATTTCATATAATTTAAAACCTAAATAAAGTACCGTAAAATCCGGCGTATAACGCGCACTTTGAACACAAAAAATGAGATCGAAATATAAGGGTGCGCGTTATACGCCGGGTATAAAAACGATAGCTTTAAAAATGACAAAAGAAATGAGCGTAAAAAAAATTACTTTTACATATATCGAAAAATATTGTCTATTCATTAGAAATGATATACCTTTTGTGAACTAAAAGAGTTCTATAGTTCTAGAAATATACTATTATTTCTAAAGTCTGGCATAATATTTCGAATAAATTACTTCAAAACATAAGAACGTTGTATACAAAAATTTCAGATTCCATAAAAAACGGGGTGCGCGTTATACGGCGAACATACCTGAAAATTAAAAAATGCAGCTTGAAAGTATGGGTGCGCGTTATACGCCGGATTTTACGGTACATTAATGTATTTTTACCGTTTTGTTATTTGAAACAATTTAAAGTATTTTTATATTCAATAAAATATTTTTGTAGAAAACAATTCTTTTTACAAAAGCTACTTCTCTCCATGTGTTTACATTATATATATTTTTTTCAAAATTAGATATAAAAAGAATTTTTATTTTGTAATCCATAATTTCTTCTTTGGTAATATTTTTTAAAAATTTTTAATAGAAAATACTATTATTCTCTAAAAAAAGTGAAAATACATTTTAAAAACATGCCCTTCCATACGATTTTTTAAAACTTTTTTTGGTAACATTAATGCTGTTTGCATATAACAGCGTTATTAAATATGTTTCAAATCAATATATTAACATCGCACAATAAAACAACACGAGAGCTATTGGCGACGAAGCTCGTAATTTTGATCCTCGGTCAAGTAACGAGGACGACATCTCAGCTGGTATCACTCTCTCCTAACTATCACACCAATGGGAAGACATTGATCCTCAAGATGTTTAATGTGCGGTTCAGTGGTGTAACGTGCATCCCCGCATTGCGGAGGGGCCCAAAGCCTACTCCCACGAAGTATCTACCCATTGTAAAATCCAACTTGGGGGCCCCAAATCCTGGGGGGAGGGACCAAATGTTCTTTGTTACGCCATTGGTGTGGCTCACACCCGATTTAAGCACATTTCGGGCCCTGGGCGCAGATGATCTACAGGGGACCCTTGGTAGGGCCGCTTTTCAGCTTAGACCCGTGCCTAGGGCGCAAAAAATTGAAGG
Source organism: Trichonephila inaurata madagascariensis (assembly GCA_019973955.1). Classification (NCBI taxonomy): domain Eukaryota; kingdom Metazoa; phylum Arthropoda; class Arachnida; order Araneae; family Nephilidae; genus Trichonephila; species Trichonephila inaurata. Next base: position 165,970 of record BMAV01023445.1, read on the forward strand.
GCGAGAAAAAAAAAAAAAAAGGAAAAAAAAAAAATCAAAATTATAGTGAATGAACCACCGTCTAGCGAATCATGTGTGTGTGTGTGCGCGCGCGTGCGGAACTCTATGTCGCTATGCACTCAAAATGATATTACAACGTAAATTGATTACAAAGATATCATTTATGATTTTGCAATCATCAAAGCTCGATTAATTGAATATTAACGTCGCACTGCTCAGCTATACGAGGGCTTTTGGAGTCGGACCACGTAATTTTGAACCATGGTCAAGTGACGTGGACGACACCTGAGCTGGCACCCCCTCTCCTAACTACCACACCACACCAACGGGAGGACGTTTCAGCTCTCGACAGATTTAACGTGCATCGCTGCCCTACAGAGCGGGTCATCAAAGCTCGAAGAAAACCTTTATTGTACACGTACAATGACAGTGACTCAAGGAAGGATTAGGATATTAAATGTAATAAATAGATAGTAAAGCGATAAGCGGTGATATCTAACAAGTTGACAGCAGTTCATACAATAATGTATACTTTATACCATAATTGCATACGATTTCATTAATTTATTGCATTAATTCACAAAAGGATGGGTGGTCCGTGATGACGTAAAGCAGGGGTGTCAAACTCGTGACCCACATGCGGCTCAGCCAATATATCCCCACACAATACTTAATTTTTAAAAAATTTCTCCCGACATTGGAAAGATAGAAGAAAAGAGATGTGTCAAGTGTCGGGATATAAACATTAAACTTTTTTTTTATTATATATATTTGTATATTATAATGTATTATTCGAAATAAACCTATGTTTCTATGAATATTTAATTTTTTTTTTGCGGTCCACCTCAAGTTCAACCTTATTTGCTTGGCCTGAGTTAGCTTTTGTGTTTGACACCCATGCCGTAAAGTAAGAAATGGTCAAAAAGTGTCCTAACCATGCCACTATGTTGCCACTCTGGAACACGGGGGCTTGTAGATAATGGAGAGACTGTCCAAAAAGCAAAAACAAAGAAAAGAGTAAGAGTTAAGGGAAAATTTCTCTCGAATCAAAACTGGCAAGATAACTGAAAGAGGGGGCAGGGACAAAAACGGAAGATGCCACCCCTCTCTCGAAAGCAAAAAATTATAATTTAAAATTTTTCACATAGATGCACACCTTTAAACCTTGAATAACGAATAAATAAAAAGGCAGCTTAAGTCTCTATATCTATATCTATCTATCTCTCTATATCTATATCTATCTATCTCTCTATATCTATATCTATCTATCTCTCTATATCTATATCTATCTATCTCTCTATATCTATATCTATCTATCTCTCTATATCTATATATCTCTCTATATCTATATATCTCTCTATATCTATATCTATCTCTCTCTCTCTCTATCTCTCTATCTATATCTATCTATATCTATATATATATATATATATAAATAATTGTGGGTGTGTGTATATACATAATTTTAAGTCTTACAAAATAATTCCAAATTAAGGTCATAATTATCTGTTATTTCAAACGAGTAAAATGTAAAAGGAATTGCCCATTCCAACACGCCAATTTCCTCAAAAAAGGGTTAACTGATGGTGGGGGTTACAAGCGTTTATTTTAAATTATAGTAACTACACCCAAAACTAAAACAAAACGTCTTCTGTGGCTCTCCACCGAATATTTATTGCCCCTATATCCTTTTGAATAGCTGACAACAAACTTCGTATAGGTGAAAGAAATGTCCATTGTGATCCCACTCCAAGATGGGGAGAAAGATTAGTGAAAGATGTGCAAAAATATTAAATTTCATTATTTCAGATATATTCCTGCCTCGACCTTCCAAGTTTCAACATAAAAGAAAAAGTGACATTAAACATACAGAGTACAAAATAAAGAAAATAAAATACAATAAATAAAATACACAATTCACACCCAATAATATTTCAGAAAATATATAAAATCTATCTAATTTTCTCTAACAATATATATTTATTTCAAATTCGATTCAAATGCCACCCTTAAATTCTGCCGCCCCTGATGGGGGCGTAACAATTTGAAGTGTCTAGAGTGCCAGAGGGGTTAGAAACGGCCCTGCCCCTTGGCACTGGCGGATCGAAATTTATCAGAAAATCTACGGTCCCCTGGGTGCCCGCTCGAAGCGTCCAATGGATAAACCGACACACTAGTGCGGTTTTTGGTGGTACCAGGACACACCTGACACGAGTTCGTGACCATGACAACTAGACTACCACAACCCCTAATAATGGGTTTCTAGAGAAAAACGTACATTTTTTTCCCTTTAAAAACTTAAAAATATTTCAAACGATAATTCTTTAGAATAAATTTAATACAAAAAGAAACATGAATAGAAATAAATAGTATACGTAAAAATATTTTATTTGCAAATAGATAAAATTTATCAACTAGTTTTGCATCGTAAAAACGTGAAGCATACAGGGTGTATAGAAAATGGAAATTAAACTCAAAAGAAAATGTATTATCCTATTAAAAAATTTAAAATTCTTTTTTCACATTCACAAAGATAAACTTCAGTTATCCTTTTTATTACGATTAGCCCATATAGATGGCGCTAGGAGTCATCTTCCGTTAATTTTTTGTTATTGCTGTAGATCAGCGGTCTTCAAAACTATGTTCCATGGAACCCTGCGGTTCCACGAGTAAAAAAAAAAAATTAATAAGTAATATAAATTTTTTTTTTTATTTAAGTTACTTTTTATTAAAAAACTACAATTGTATAAATATGTATATACATATGACAGAATCATAATATTAAGTGGCAAAACAACTTTTAAATTAACATTAAAAAATTTTATAGCCAAATTAAATTTGTAATTACATTTTTCAATAAAAGTTGAATATAATAGGTAAGAATTTATCTTAAAACCAGTGTTAAAGGAATGCTGACATCTAAAAAAAAAAAACTTTTTAATGGAAAAAAACATTTATTCACAAATATATCTTGATCCAAACTTATTGGCAGCCAAATCGTGTAAATTTGAAAACTGCTTGCTTGAGCAAATTTCCAAAATTAAATGCAATTCATATAACTTGTAGTTAAAATAAGTTCTTTACTTTTTAGTGTAGTATGTTGTGTGTGCTGTAGTTCAATAATTTCGATTTGAAATTTAGGTTGGTAACATTTAAAGTCTTGCAGAGAAATTAAAAAAAGCATGAAAATATCAGCTCATCTTTTTTCAACATCTTGAAAATCATCAAAACTAGCATTGAATATAAAATGTAAATGTGTTAATATTTTTTCCTCCAAAATCGAGACAAATATATATATGTGTGTGTAATCTTTTCCCTCTAATCTTAAATTAAATTGCATTTGAATGTAAAATTTTAATTTAATTATAAATTTTAGGTCTAACAAAAGAATTTTCCAAAATTTTATTGTATTTCCAATATCAAAAACATAAGGGTTTTTTTATACCGAATATACAATACTATTTTGTTAGTTATACTTAACTATCGGAATAAGACTGAAACAAGTTACTAGTTCCAAAACTGAATTCTTCTACACAAGCTTACTTTTGAATAAATTATGCTCAAATTTCAATTGAAATTTTAGTTGCTAAATTGATTTTTTCCTCCGAAAATGATTTTCCAAATGATATCTATATGTTTTGAAAAGTCAAAGATGCATAATTTTTAATTTTACTCATGGAAGACCTTTAAAATGCATTGTCTTATTTAGAAAATTTACATATTTTTCTTTGTTTATACTTACTGGGGGTACCTTCATTGTACAAATTATACAACTGTTCATACTCATTGTTCAAATTGTGTAAAACTAATTTACACATGTGTGTGTATCATGTAGTTCCATTTATTTTATCTCTTTTCCACAAAATTCATTCTTGGCACTCCTCTTCAGTTAAATTTATCACTTAAGCTGCATCATCCAACACTTCATTGATGAAGTCCTCAGAGTTTGCAGCTTCCTGGAAAGTTGAGTATTTAGCTCCATTGATTTAAATAGTAACAAGTTCCTTCACACGCAACGATTCCAGTCCAGGGAATCGTTCATATATTGTTCTGCGAAAGCGTACAATAATGTATTACCGCAACCGTGTTGGCTACATTATATTAAATGTAGCACATGGTTGACAATTCAGGGTGTACGGCACATGTGAAATTGAAGTTGCCAACTTGGCAAGTTATCTTGAATGTGGGCATTGCAGCGACAGTACGTACTAAGTTTATTATAGCATCAGGAAAAACTTTTATATAGAGCGATATATTTGTCTCGCAATTATAAATAGTTTTATTTTTTAAGAAAAGAAACCCTGTGTTCCCAATTTTTTACTTCCTCATCCAAAAGGAAGCAAGATTTACTCTGAAAAAGGCTCAATATCATTTATAAGTTTTTTTTTTACAACTTTCCATCTCTAAACATTACACAGTCTACCACTTAAAAATTTTTCCAATGATTCCAATAAAGTGTTTTTTTTCAGGGATTTGTTGCCTAATACAATGGGCTCAATTCATGTGACATCATAGTCACATGATAGTGAAAGCCACGTGATTTTAGCCAATCAATTCAAAAACTCATGCGATGTCATAGTCACACGATAAAAATTATCTAGTGTTTTCAGCTAATCAGTTCAAGTGCTCCAGTGTTGCCAAGTTTTGCTCTTTGCAGAAACTTTCTCTTAAAAAGTACATTGTATACAAAATGCATTTTATTTAAAAGTATAAGCATAAAATACGATTTTTTATTAATTTTAAAAAGTATTTTTGAAGAAATTTTTTTCCAAACATGAAATTATATTTGAGTTTTACAAATAGAACAAATACAATTAGTTTAATGTTTGTTTTGAATTCAATGGAAAACACGAGTTTGTTTTTATCATGTGACTTCATGAATTGTGCCCATTACTATCATAAATAGCCTTTGGTGCTAAAACATTTTCTTCAAAATTACTATTGTGTTACTCAGAGCCTCTTGACAGTGATGTACACAGGCTACTTTTAATGGGAGGCGGTTACATTTTAAGCACAGACGAGAGAGAAAGCAGTGTAATTATACTAAAAATCTGTGTGAATGGATGTAGTTGAATCCCCAAACCCCTGTGTATGCCACTGTCAATTAATAATCTAAAACTGAACATAGGTTAAAGGTTCCTGTAGGCATGTGTTCACATTGGTATAAGGCAAGCAAGAGACTGGAAAAAATAAATCTAAATGCCTTAAAAAAAATACATCCGATTAATATTCTGGTTTTAATCATGTTTCAATCTTTAATCATTAACAATGGAAAGCTAAAAAAAAAGCAAGTAAAATGGGAAAAATAACTATCCATTTTTAGAAATTTACAAAGCACTTCCCTTTCAGATTATTAAATACCTAAAGACTAACGAATGATATTCAGTGTATGCTATCACCTCAAGCAATTTCTATTTTCTAAGTCATCTCCAAACGATTGTTTGGAAGAAAACATATCAATGAACACTATTTGCTTGAAAGGTAAAATTAGATCACACTTCTTCCAATTACAGTACAAGTTACAGTTAATTGTTTTAAGCAATAAACATTGAAATATATATATATATATTTTCTTTTTTTTTGATAAAACCACCAGTCTCCTTGTGGTCCTTATTTTTAAAATCAAGAAACTTCATGTCTTCCATCATTACAACATTCCTTTTTACGGAGGAAATTATCCAACTGACAGACATGCTAGAAAGATTGACGAATCTTTGGGAATCCCTTAGACAAATATTACTTCTAAAAATCTCTGAATAAATAACATTACTTGGGATCTCTATATACAGTTTCATAAACTACGAGAATATCCTATATTGCAAAGACAAAATAATAATAATAAAATAAATTAATGAATTCTACAAGAGATTCAAATGTATTATTACATCCAAGTTATTAAAAACAAATAAAAGAATTGTCTTACTACACTCCTGGTAAGAACTAAAATTAAGATTTAAAAAGTTTTCTATTTTCACAATGACATTTTTTTTCACGTTTCTATAGCATCTTATTAGATTACTGAGAAGTATATTGTACTTTTTGTAACAACTTTCTTGAAATATTTTGTATTTCAAATTTGAAGTAAAAACTGAATGAATTTGTCTCATAGGGTTTTATAATAATAACCAGAGAAAAATATGATAGGCATCGTTAATATAATTTGGTTTTAAATGGCACAGTTTAACATAGTCCGCATTCTTTTACAAACAGTTATTGATTATTAGATATACACATTGAACGATAAGCTTAATATACTGAGAATTTATATAAACAATATCCTCTATTCTTTTAAATAACTATGCAAAAAGTTAAAACAGGTTAGAAGTTACATTTTAATGAAAAAACATTGATGTCCCATTATTGATTTTACTTTAATTTTTAAAAATAAAAATTTATTCCACTTCAATTTGTTTCACATTTGCTAGAAGAATCTGAATGGAGAACAATAAGCACATATAGTTCACATAAAGAATTCAACACAATCCACACACAAATTAAAAAAAGCTTTTAAAATATTGAAAAAATATTCAAAATAACAATACATTCAATAAATAGATAGGAATAAACCAACTTAAACGATAAAGATATCAAAGTTTTAGTCCATGTTCAAATTAAATTCATTTTTTCAATGTTGGTAGTTATTTACTTAACATGATTAGAAACAATTGACAATCATCTTGTATAAGTTTGAGAAACTAGTTTCATTATTATCCAAGGGAATTTTGAACTTTATAGTGAATAAAATTTCAAGTTTTCATACTCTTTTGTATAATTTACAATCAAACACAAAAATCTTCAGGTTAATGAAAAACTAATTATAATTAGTTTAAAAAGAACTTCATTTAATATTTTATTTGCATCTTTATTGGTAGAGTTAGAATTACCAACTTTAAAATTTAATTATGTTACTTTTTTTACTACAGGTTATGTTACAACTAGGTTAGGTTAGTTGTGTTACATTCACATTATGTCAGTTTGATATTATAAGCTTTGGAAAAATATTAAAAAGGAAAAATGCTAACTTGAAAATAAAACCACATTTTCTTTAAAACAAATTTTATTATAACATTTAACAGACCTATAAATACTCTTTAAAGATGAGCAGAATATACAAATTTCAAAATACATGAACTTTTCTTTTACATTACATTATATTATATTAAATGGTTAAAAACAAATAACTGAAAACAACCAATATAAATATCAAGAATATATATAAAAGGTTTTATTAACCAATACCCAAGCAGCTTAAAAACATTGGCCAACAGTACAAGAATGAAATCTAACATTGGACAATTATTCACAAGACTAAAAATGTTACTGTTAGCTAAAAATTTTGTGCCACTTGGATAAGTTCAGAGATAAAATATCAAAATATTTGCATATAAATTTATTACAATTTGGCTGGCAGAATCACTTTTATATTCAATAAATTAGAATTGCTTCAATTTGCAGAAAATTATATAAAAAAAATTTCCACTGAGTTTATTGTAACCCAACTAAAACAATCAGATGAACACATCTTGCATCTTGGTACAAAGACTTATTGCCACATCTTAAAAATATTGACTCCACAAAAATATTTTGCAATAAGATGCATCACTAACATTTAGGATGAGATACTTTACCATTATTACTCATTAAATCATACATTATTACTTTTGTGAAAACAACTCCAAAAACAAAAGTTCCAAACATAATCATTAAGCTGGCTACAAAAGCTTTTGCACGACTTTTCCAATGTTCTAAATACTGATCGCTCCGTTGTGATAAAGAAATTAAGCACAAACCTAGGAATAACAAATGTATAGTATAAACACCAGAAACAAAATATACTAAAATACAGTGATTGAAATATATAATCTTCATTTATGTTCATTAATAAATCCTTAAATATTCAGTAATCAGTCCATTTTTTGAAATTGATAATTTTCTTTGATATATTATGAAAATCTTGATGTTATGATTTCTTGTGATATTATAAGATATTATCACGAGAAAATATTTGAATGAACCAAAAATGAAAACACAGAATTGAATACTTATAGCATTTAAATGCAATTGCAAGTTTTTAAATATAAAGATTCCTCACTCCTAAATTTAAAAAACTCAATATAAATATAGTCTAAATAAACACTGGAATCCTGTTTCCTTTATTTTTGTCCACGTACAAAAGCTGAATTTTCTCTAACCACTTTCACATTTATTGAATTCTGGTTTGAGTAGCTACATTGTATTATGATTTGTCATTAAAAGGAAATTAAAATTATACATGAAAATATTTTAATACAATAACAATTTTTATATGTTCCTATTTATATATATTCTGTAAAGCCCCATTTTTATAACATTTTATACAGGATAAATTAGTTGAAAGATTGTTAATTCATACTTTGAAAACTGATTTTCTTTCTTCTTTTTGTTTTAAATTAACAAACACTTAAATCAGTAGTTTACAAAAAAACATCAAAGTTATTTAAACATATGAAACAATAAGATTTCTTTTTGAATAAAACACAATTTGCAAAAATAGTAAATTAAAATTAGTAACTATTTTTCAGATTCCCTGTTAAATCTGCAAGCCAAAAATGTATGATGGTCAACAAGTAAATCACACTTCCTACATTTAGCAGATTTAAATAAGAAAAATTGATACTGAAATTAGTTTATTTTCTGCTTATTGATCAAAGCAAAATTTAAATTTATCAAAGAAATAAACTGGTAACAACCTTAATGTTTTCAGAAAACTCTAGAAGTATTTAAAAAATTACATTAAATATAAATTTTAATCTTTTATAAATAACTCGTAAAAGAGAAAGTATGCTTCATATTGTTTCTTCAAAGATTTTATTCTTATAAAGTCAATGTAAATTTTACAATTTCATTTAAAATATTATCACTTACCAGGGAATATGAATATGTTCACTGAAGCCAAACAACCTAACAATTCTATTACAACTCCTATATTAGGTGCCAAGACTGCAAGTAATAATGTTGATAAAAACCATAAGGTTGTGACCACAATTCTACGTTTGAATTCACCTTTTATGAATTGATCAGTTGTAAGATGAGCAAATTCTGCATATAATCCATCCAGAGCACCTCTAAAAAAGAAACAATATGAATTTTGAAATATTTATTAGCAATGCATTTAGAAATAATATGAATTCTACATGCAACTAGCCTTGTAACTTTGAACCATGGTTAAGTATTGAAGACAGCCTATTGTCCTTTGCAAGAATTATTATGGTTAGATTTTAATGAATTGTAATATGCTTATTTCAAACATTAAACTTTCTGTCATTGAGGATACATATTTAGAAGGCATAGCTCTGCCAGGCTCTTATATCTAGCACAATACTGTGAGTGAATATAATACATTTAAGAATTAAAAAGAATTTATTTTGAAAATCGAAGTCTTAAATGACTACATTTGCTGATGAGGAAGAGGATAGGACCTCCAAGCTCCGTGGGTTGTAAGCTTTTTTGCCTAGCAAACTTATTTGAAAATCGGAAAGGAATTAAACTCCATGTGTAGTCAGTAGTAACAGGCAAGAAAACAATAAAATTTAATAGCATTTTCAGTGTCATGCAGTAATTCTTGAAATTAAAACAAAATTATAAGAAACCTATGCTCATACTACAAAATAAAATGATAGCTATAATAAAAAAAATGAAAATTAACTCTACAGACCAACTGGGGTTCTATGTTAAACATACATAAAATAATTTTAAAAGCTTCTATTAGGATATTTGTTATTGTCTGCTGGAGGCAAGAAATTTAAAGTTTAGCTGAATATCGGAGTTTCAATCTTATACCTCATCCTATGTTTAATCTGTTTTTATATTTATCTTTTATACAAGTATATGTTGAAGTCTTGCATAGATATATTATGCAAAAGAGTAATAAACTTTAACGGCTTTAGACAAAATGGCGCATTCATTTCGCAATACTGAACCAGAAATTAAAATTCAAAAACTTTTCAAGAGCTGTGTCATGGGACAACTCAACAAGTTTTTTAATCCAGCAAAGTAAGGGATGTCTAGAAAATTACTTCTCTTTGAAAAGGATTGCAGATCTAGTTGCTTGATAAGGATTTATGTCAATTAAGAAAATAGTAATAGAAAGTTAAGTGGTTCAGACCTTCACACAGTCAAAAGTTTTTTTTTTTACCAAGTTCAATTAAATTTTCTGTTATTGAATATGCCTGTCCAAATCTTGCAATTCTATAACCCATTCAAAATATGATCGGTCAAGCATAATTTTACTGTCTTCATTTATAAAGCTGACAGAAAACATTACCCCAATACCAGCTAATTTTCTCTTAAAATACTAAAATTTATCCTTGTGTTAAATGCTTTCTTTCAAGATGTCTATGACAAAGTGACAGTTTTAATCTGCTGTAGCCAAGAACTTCATTGCAGATTACATAAAGTGGCTTTGGTAATACAGAAACTATATTATATTATATATGTTATATTTCCCTTTTTTGCATATAAAAATTTCTTTGCTTTTTTAGTTATATGAAATAGATTGCAATACATTTTTCAGTATCATGTCTTGTTTAAAAATCAGGTACTGAAAGTCAAGAATGAATAACTGACATTTATTCATTCATTCATTCCCAGCATTTTGTTAGACATGACTAAATGACCTATTTTTAATCATTGATTCATAATTAAAAAAATTAGCATACAATAATTATTAAAAAGTTTCACAAGAATATCACTAAATAAAGTTACTTAAGCATAACAATAAATGCAAACTAAATCCTACAAGGTTTATAAGTATTTATACAAATATCTGTCAACATGTTAAGCTAATAAAAAAAAAATTGGTGCTTTCCAGATTGTATGTTTTTTAATGTCATCATTGTTGGTAATTTAAAAGATGAGAAACTGATTTTTAAAATTTTGCTATGCAATCAACAATTTCTGAGGTTAGGTTTCAGAAGCGAGTCTATGTTATTTAACTTGAACAGAGTATTGAGGGAATCAGCAACTACTTCAATTTTGTCCTGATTACTCATGGCCATTAAGAGTGACAATCCAAAACAGTTTTTTCATTAATTAGGATTTATATCAGGCATAGAAAAATTTTATAGAACCAGACAAGTACATTAGTAATAGCTTAATCAGCAATAGAAGCAAAGCCATGTCTGTAGAGTTTTGGAGTGGCAGGGATAGCAGGTTAAGTTACTTGATGATTTGAATACAATCCTCAAGTTTTCTAAGTAAACCATTAATGCGGCCCCATTAAATGCACCTAGCATTGGAGTTTCTGCATGTTGCGAGGTCAACAGGAAAAACAAAATCAATGGGGAAAAAAAAAGATGCAAGTAACTAAAAATTGGCTCCTAATCTGCGAGGGTAAAATAGTGTAGTTTTCCTGCATCCAGTAATGTAGGCGCTAGGACAGAATGGTCATAGATGGATCTTTTATTAAAATTACATTACCTCCACTTGAGTATGCTATACAGAATCTGTCATTATCACAAATTATATAATTTAGGAAAATAAAGGAAAGACCAAAAGTGTCCTTGTCAATGATTAATTAATGGGAGTCATTAAATCAAGGGAGTGCTTATTTGAAATCATGCAATTCAACAGTATGTGATCTTATTCTGTCTACATTCTAGGACACCACAGTATGAGCTAAATAAGAAATACATCATTTAATTATCATTTGGCTGCTACATCCTGTACAAGGAAATGAAATTTGTCAGTGAATTACTTAATCAAAAATCTAATATTACCATTTTACATGACTAATACACACTTAAAACCAATTCACCAAAATTCCTTCATAGTTTTCTAATTATATCTTTGAGACAAACTGAAGAGATGAATATTCTAGCTTTGTTGCATAAAAATCCATTCAATTAGCTTATATAGTATTTTAAAGACATATCTACTATTATATAGAATTATTTTTGAACATAGATGATATTTCATAATTAAAGATATTAAGCTAATGAATTATAAAATGTACCAATTTAATTGTAAATGTAAAAGTTATTACATTTAATAAAAGTGTTAAATGTAAATTTAAAGAATAGTGTCATAGTATGTTAACTCAATCCTTAAATAAACATTTAAAATTAAGCACAACAAATTTACAATATACTTCAGTTGTTCCAATTCATATTTCATTATACAAACATTCATTTATGAAAGTAAAGAACAAAATAGGCGAAGAACAAAATAAAGCAAATATTAGTAATGATTTTGAAAATAGAAATTACCTGCCACATACTACTAATTGTGGATAAGTAGTTATCATTTTAACAACTAAAGCAAGCATTCCAACAAGGACAATTGGGTCACTACCATCATATTGTTCCATAATATCAGGAGCTATAAGACTACCAAAAGTCATATATCCAAAACTTCCAGCCATGCAATAAATAAAGAAAAGTATTGCCATTGCCAAAAATGTTGCTTTTGTGAAGTCCCTAATATTACGGTTTTTCATGCAAGCATACACAGGAACAACAATTTCATGAGTCTAAAATAAATTAATACAATTAGGCATCAGGTCATTTTTATAAACTAAACACAGAAATGTATATTACAAAGAAAAACAAGACAAAGCATTTTTAACTACTTAAAAATTTATTTTAGTATATTCCAAGACAGTATATTCCAATAAGTAAAACGTGAACTTTTAGGAACAATTATAGAAAAAGAAACACCTAAATGAGAACTACATTTCATGAATTTTACAGTAAAAAGGTTTAAAAAATGGATAAAATATAAATATGGATAAAGTATCAAATATAATTTGAGAGTACAAACACATATATAAATTGATAATTCATATATCACCCCATAAACAGCAAATTATATAATAGAAATTTTAAATATAAATGGCCTGCAGTATTAAAACAAGCCCTGGTTTCCAAAATTGTGTGCTCTTCCCATTTAAGATATTGAATAATTAGTGTTCTATTTACAATTAAGATAAAAAATCTAATAAAAATCAAGGGTTTTGAAAGCGGTAAAATTTTTTTAAAAATACACTAGAATTATAATGAAAGTCATTTCATCTATCAGGTTGAAGAGACAAATACTTTGTTTTTTTAAAAAATATTTCCACATTATTGGAAGTTTGGAATCTTAAAATCTTATAGATTCCATCTTAAATTTTATAATATATACACATTTTTACACTGGAGATAGTAATACAAATATAATTTAAAATTATCAGAAAAAAAAAAAAAAAAAAAAAAAAAAGATGAGAGATTTTGTCAAAATATGTTGAAAACTAAAAAACTAGAGAGAATGTTATATTTATTTATAAATTTCTTTAATACAGAAATTTCAAGGCACTAACATAAAAAAGCTGAACACATTCTGTTAAAAAAAAAAATGAATTAAATAAAAACAAATTTGGTCTAGCATGTGCACGACGACACTTAAAATATAAAAAATCTAAAGACAGTTTGCATGAATGCAAATAGATATGTGGACAACATAGCACAAAGATAGAAACCTCCCAAATAGATGTAAATTACAGGTAATAATAAGCCTCTGAAAGTCTTTTTAAAATTTTAGCTAAAGGTTTAAAAATGCAACGTTGGAGATTTCTGCCATGCTTAGCTCTTAAATGATAGATTGTTGAATTACATTTCTTGCACCATTTAAAGGATGAAATATTTTTCCCCTAGAACACTTCTCAGTGAGTAAATTAAGCAAATTTTTGTTTCCTAATTTTATTTAAAAGTTTCTCTATCCAAAAAATCTATTAATCTAGATAATACTATATTCCCGCAATACATGAAAGAACATTTGGTTACTCTTAAAAAAAACCACCAATATATTTTACACTTAAGCAAACTAGTTATTGGCATTTTCCCTTTGTTAAGGAAGTTAACATTATGTTATGAATAACTCTCATGGTTTGTAGCATATTATATAAAAGTTCTATTTTTTTAGGAGTACATACATATTTTTTGTTCTTTGTAACAAACTTAAAATAAAAGGTTTGTTTTCTCATTTTAAAAATTCAGAATTTTAAGATGAGTCTTGAATTAGGTTAAACATGTCATAAAATTTTCAAACTAAGCCAACCTTCAAATCTTCCATGCTTGATAGCTGAAGATGTGAATGTTAAAAATAAAATTCACTGTCAGGAGAACAAGTATTCTAGAATGTAAAATATATTTATTTGAATTAAAAATGTCATACTTCAAAAAGCATTTTACCTGATAAGCAAATGAAAATACAGGAATGACAACAAACACTTGTACAGCACTGTCTGGCCTACAGGATAATTTAGAAAAGAATGATACAGATAGTAAAAATCCCTATTGCATACAAACAAATATAAACTAGTGATTTTAATGGACAATTGTTAAACTTTTTCTTTATATAAAAAAATTTAAATTTTTTGTATTTCACAAACTCAGATTTACGACTAAATGATAAATTACAGATTTTAAAAATAGTTGTCGTAATTAGCCCGCTGCTTCAGTAAATAGATTTTTCCTGTATAAATTATACACAAAAAAAATATTAAATATACACCGTGCTGAAAATATAGCTATGATAACATCTTATTTTTCCCAAGAGAAATTTTCTACATTTGTAAGGCAACTTAAGGGGACATGGTACGATTCATGCAAAAATTTTTAATTTAAGGATTTTCAAAAATTTTTTGGTTGCCTTTTATGTGTGTATACTATGTAAAGCAGATTTTGGGCTCAAAATTTTTGGTAAAGCTAACCATTTTATTTTTTAAGGAAAAAATTTAAAATTTATGAAATGGTTTTAAAATGCTATTCCTCCAACAAAAATTCATGTACACGCATGAAATTTGATTTACAAGTACGTCAAACTATGTATAACAATAGTTGGTATGGGTTTAGCGATAATATGATTGATATTTGTACAATACTTTTTATGAATGCTTATAAAAAAATTCCTTAAAAAATGTTAATTATTAATTAAAAAGTTCAATTATTTTTTTTTAAAAAAAAATAATTATTGCTTTGATTTAAAAATGCATACCAACTTTTGTCACATGTACTTTTAGCAATATGTAAAAAAAAAAAAAAAAAAATTCAAAGCATTAGACACAATAGAAAAAAAGCCTTAGCATTTTAAATGAAGGCAAATTAGTTATTTCATCTTTCTGAGATAAGTTTAAAGTTTTGATTTACCATAGGGATGTAAATAAAAATTAATGCAAAAGATATAATTCTGCGTTTTTTAAGTTTAGAGTTTTCAAAGTTTGAGGTTATAGAAAAGTATATAAAAAATCAGATTTGATTTTTTGACAGATTTTTGTCAATTGAATCGTACTGTATCCTCTTAACAAGATCAATTTCACACAAATGTTCATTTTCATTGTTAGAATAGAAAAAATTTATTAGAAAATAAACAATTAGTAAAAGGGCACTATTATGAAAAGATTATTCTAGATATTAATGAACAAATTTTTAATAAGGTTCTATATTGCAATATTTCTGGATAATTAAGTCAATTACCATCTATTCAGAAGTTTTGTTACACATTAATTTATGCATCAGACTGAACGTACAATATAATTCAAAAAATTATAAAACTAGAATTTAACAGAAAATAAAGCTTGAATTGCTATATAATTTTCCCAATAGGTTTATTTTAAAGAATTATGAAATATAACTTTACACAATGATACATTCTTTTGAAAACTATGCAACAAAATAAGATTTGTATACTTAAAAAGGGGAATAAGTTCCATATTTTCCAAAAATGTGTTAAAAGTGATCAGTGTTAATTATATAAATTCATACACTACCAAGTTTATCATTAATTTGTGCAAAGTTAAAAAGTTTGCAGTAAAACAAATAAGGAATGGGAAAAAGTTTGTTAGTCCCCAAAGGATGAGAGACATTGGACTTATTTTCCATGTAAAAAAAATTGTTCTAAAAGTAAAAAAAAAAAAGATGCTCACACACAACTTTAGCAAATTACAATATCAACAAAACACCTGGCTGGAAAGGAATCCGTCAGCCAGCAGCATGCTTTTTTGTAGGATAGAATGTTGCTAGTTAAGCTTTTTACAAGAATGGCAAATCCACAACTCTCGTAATGGGAAAATTTTGCACTAAGAAAAAACAGTGCACAAAAAAGCCTCATTTCAATGAATGAACTTTGATATATTTAGAAAACACTGAACTTTGAGAACTGTTCATAAAGTGGCAAACCATCCTTTAATTAGGGAACACATCCATTTAGTACAAAAAAAAAGTCATGAAAGGTTACCTTTGTCTGCGAGGTGGTCATGTTGAACATCAAATACTGTACATTGATTTCCTGTTTGTGTTTGTCTAATCTTATATAAAACAATTCAGTACAATGTGCGATTGACCTTTCAATTTTTTTTATTTTTGGAACTTATTTTCCCACATAACACCCAATACCCCTTTTATCCTTTTGGAACCAGTGGAAATTTCTCTCTAGATCATTGTTTTATTAAGAAATTTTTAGCTCTGCATAAATGTATTCTGACCCTGGTGTATACCTTTAGTTTTAGCATACCATTCACACATGTGAAATAAAATTTTATACATACATAATGCCTAAAATAAATTATAAAAAACACTATGAAAAATAATACCTATTTTGCTATATGAACTATTGATAAGCAGTCAACCAAAGCAAGCAATACATTAATGAAATTTTCCGGATATGTACCAAATTTAGACTTAGAAGAAAATTAAGTTATCATAAAAGGGTGAAAGTAAAACTAACTGCTAAAGTCTTCCATTAAACCATTATTTATAGCTTAAAAGAAATAGGTGTACTTAAGCTAAGTATTACATTACTACATATAAGGATAAAGTGCAAAATGCTAGCTTTACCAAGATTAATTCTGAATCTAACAATTTACTTCCTTCTCCACAAAGTATCGAAAGTTAAACCAGTTTAATTGCTTATTTTTTTTTTTTATATCTAAAAAATTCCTCTTTCCTATAAAGATAGTCAAAATATTAATGATTTTACTAAACATTTAGAGTTATTCATCAATTCACAACAAAAATTGAGTAGTACATGTATTTAAAAACACTTTCAAAAAAACAAACATTCTTTCAAAAAATATTAGTTATACTTATACTTACATAACCTTAATTCTGCCAGGAGTCACATCAAGTTTGTAATACTCATATATAGTGAGGAAAACTGGATACAGCATAGCAAATATACCAAGAGAGCTATAATATGTTTTATTAATAATTATTCAAATTTTTATATAAAAAAAGTGATATTAATTGAATTGTTAAGTCTAAAGTTTAAATTGGTTTATGCTATAGTATACTTTGAAAATGATTATAAAATTAAGATTTCATTATTAAAAAAAACAGTATTACAAGAATTAAATTTACAGATGCTTACTATATATATATACACAGACATGACAAAATGAATATATAAAACTCAAAGTCATAAAAATGACTAAAAGTAACTTGAGAACTAGTATATTATTTAAAGATTTTTTTAGAAGGTACAAAAAAAGCTCAGACTTCAACCATTAAACTGCTATAATTAAACCAGTAATTGATAATTTTTCATTTACCAAGGAATTTTTTTTAGAGTTTTGTTGAATTATATCCCCAAATTACTAATCCTTTTACTATTTTTAGTTTGATTCCTTACATATAAAAGGCTTCACTAATATTTTTAATAATCGTCCATAAAATTCAATTCAAATGCTTCAAAATCTAACAGGAGTCCTTTTAGATTTAAAAAGTATAAAAGCTAAGTAGGTAAAAAAAAAAAACTAGTCATTTAATTTCAAAAACATGAACCCAATTGATAATTGTCTATAAAAAAATCCATAGTAACAAAAATTTATATGAAAATTTCACGTACAACCAGATATTAACATGCAATAAAGAAACAGATTTGGATCCAAAACAAGATTAGCCACCCACAAATCTATTTAAAATACTAATTCTACTGGTACACAAGCCCTTTTATTAAGTTAAACAATGTATAATACAAATTTAACTGGTCAGAAGCAAGATAAAAATATGAAACTATCAGTTGACAAGAATAGTTGAAAATAATAGATCACCAAAGTACTTAACATCAAAGACAGAAAGTACCCCCCTCCCCCCATGATTTTCAGGGAAAAGTATATATTTGGTCATAAAACTTATACTTACCTAAAATAAATAACCTAAAGGGGCCTCTTAAAAAAGAAAATAAAATTTAAATAAGAAATACATGCTAAAGAAAAAGAGGTCAAAGATTATACATAAATTACAAAAATATTTCTTAAAAAGACTGAAAGTATCCATTAATGCAATACAATAATTTTTAATACATTTTATCACAGTACAATAAGCTGTAATAAATTAATTTTTCCCATAATATACATTGAAATGAATCGATCTATTAATGTTATACTATAAGCAAAACTAACATTATTCGGCAACAGAATAAGTAAACTCCAACTGTGGTCAAGTGATGAAAATTGCTAATTTCCCTGTTCAACCACAACACGAATGAGCCGACATATTCAACATGCATCAGTCCCATAATGTGTCTTTAGTAGAATCAAACACTACAAATCAACACTATGACCATGCAACAACAATAGAACTCTAATGGAGTGAGTGAATAGAAATGTCACCCTATTCAGCTACACGAGAGCTTTTAGTGACAAACTGTAATTTTGAACCATGGTTAAGTGACGAGGATGACACCTGAGAGCTAGCACCCCCTCTCCTAACTTCCACACCACATCAAGGGGTGGCCGTTTCAGCCCTGACAGATTTAATGTGCATCAGGCCCTCAACACAGCCAGTTTCCAGAAACACTGCTCAAACTCATGATGCGCTGCCCCGAGTCCATGACCTTGACCACTGGACTACCATGGCCACAAACTCTCATGGTATAAACGTCATAAATACTGGAAGAAATCACTTATATTGTCTTAGTTTTTATTTATATTATTCATTTAGATGTAGAATTTACTAAAAAATTTACCTTGCATATCTTAAGAAATCCAATCGTTGATAATAACACATAGGAAGAATGGTAATAATAGCAGTAACAGATATTGTGAATCTCCTATCATAAAACCACCTAGTACAGAATTCTTCCTTAGCAAGAGAGAGAAATACTGAAAATATTCAGAATTATATAAACACACATATTAAATTAGAAGTTATTTAAGTAAATTGACAAACTGAATTTTCCCCCAAGAGGTTAAAATTAAAGTTAATTAAGTAATACTAAATAAAAATTACTAAAATAAAGTAAATGCATATTTCAATATTAAAATATTACACAAAAATTTTTTTTAGAGAAAAATTCTATAAAAATAAATAACTAAAATGTAAAGTACTATTCATGCGATTAATAAAATTATGAATAAAAAGGTTTGAAAAAAAATTAAACACAAGATGTATTCCTAAAGAATATATAAATTCCGATGTGAAAAGAAATTTGAAACTTAGAAATATGTAACTTATCCTAGTAAGCTATATTAAATAATTATAATGTTATAATAATATATATCTTAGAAACAAAGAAACTTACATCGATCATATTGATCACCTATAATAATTAAAAATGTGATACAAATTCCAAAACATGTCAGTAGAATTGAGAGAGCAGCAAACTGTTGAGCTCTTCTTCCACACAAAGAAAGTAATACATCATGATATGTGTTATCTTTATTCACATCAGCAGAATAAATAAGTACAAGCATAGTAGAAATTAAAAAAATCATCATGATCTGCAAGAGAAAATATTAAAAATACATTAAACATAAAATTTTATCAGTATAAAAATTAAGTATTAGATGAATGAAATAGCTAGAGTATCGAGTTTTAAATTGGAAATATTTAATTCATATTCCCCTTAATTATCTTTAGATTTTATATAAAATCCATCTATTCAATTAAAATTATGTGTTTAAGAATGTCAATTTAAAATTCATGATTTATAAATATGAAAAAATATACTGATTTTAATAGCAGTAATCCATCAAATTCAATTTAGTAATCAGAAAATTTATGAGCAAAATTCAAGCAAATTTATGTTTATACAGAAACTACAAGATATTATATTTATTGCAATGAACAGTCAACTATTCCTAGTTCATAATGCTTTATATAAGAGTTTCACGTTTTTAAAAAGACTATGTTTTACTTTTAAGAAATAAATTTTAAATACAAATACATATGCAAATTCATTCCTGATCAGTGGCGCAACATACACCCCTGCTATGCGGGGGTGTATGTTACGTGGGAAGGGGTGGGGAACTGAGCCAAAAGCCTGACTGTTGCCAAGTACGTAGTTAACCAATTTATAAAATGTTACACCCAAACCTGATTTTGCAGGGAAGCGTTAATATTCTCCGTAATACCACTGTTTCTGCTGGGTTATATAAAGCAGCGGTCGCCAAACTTCTTCACCTCATGGACCAGTAAATATAATTTAAATCCCGCGGACCACTAATAAGAATTTTTGTGTTAAATATATTTATAAAAAAGTTATGATCTTAGAACACATAAAATGTATCTGGTTAATAAAATGAAACTTAATTTTAACCAAATTATGAAAGCTTTATTAATAAACCATAATAAAATAAACAAACTTGACAAAAAAATTCAAAAACAAACAATTAAAAAATGGCTTAAGTATATCGAACTTTCAGCATTATACATTCCTAGTGTGATGGGTGTTCCTGCTTACTTGAAATAAGATTACGGATCTAATGTTACCACTGCAAGGCAGAACTGCATTTATATTTTAAGGCGAGATCAGTACCATGTTTTGATGGCCGTGACAAATAAAAAGGCCTTTTCACATGAAAAAGTTATGGAGAATGAATCAGAATTTTCATCATCTGTTTACTAAGAAAGGGTATTCACTTTTTATGGAAAGCCAAAACTGAGATCTTGATAAGGATGGATAAAATTTAAATTTGCGAGTTTCGTCAGACCATAAGTCGATGAGGCTTTCTTTTAGATGCCCGATTAAATTATCCTGAATTTTCGTGATGAGTAAATATATTCCACATTTTTCTGGGGACCAGCAAAATTTTCTCGTGGACCCCCACTTTGGCAACCTCTGATATAAAGTGAATACCCCACATGTCAGCTGCAAAATTTAAGAATGCCAAATTTGACTAATTTTATATTTCATATATATAATCTTAAAAATTTTAGAACATTAATGTTTATTTTGTTTTATTATAAATCACTTGTACAAATTTTTTGTATACATGTTTTATGTATTTTAAAATTATATACAGGTGTATAAAATTTTTTTTAATATACATCAAACCTACACAGGACCGCTAGTCTGACAGGCAGGCCAATACAGTTCAGAAACCACGAAAGTTACAACTATCTACTAAATAGAATCTGAGCAGGTATTCTATAATGTAATTATATCTAGCTTTAATTCTAAAGTTAACAATACCAACAAGATGCAAGGAATTTTTGATAGAAAAACTGAACAGCATAACCACTAGGAAACTGGTATTAAATCTAAAAAATACTATTAGAGTCCAATAAAAGAAAAACTTTAAATATTCTGAAAGCTACATCAATGTATAGAGAAATACTGGAAGATAAAAATATTTCAGTCTGACCTCCTTGATTAATAAGTTTTGCATATCTTCCACATGAAATATAAAATAATGAATGTAGCTTTCAAGGTAGAAATTTACCAGTCCCTTTTTAAGAAGTTGTTTAATACAATAACGAATCATAGTTTCCGAGACTTGCATAGTACTTTTGGATGTTTATATTATATAGTAGGTTTAGCTAAAAATCCTCTTTCTTGTAGGATAAGTCACATGACTATTTTTACAATATGAACACCCAGCTAATTGAATCCTATTTTGATACATTAAAAGAATAAAAAAAATTAGCAACACATTAAAAGAGACAATAAGTTTATTAAAACACAATAGAACTCTAACTTCAAGTAACTTTATTAGTTCAATAACAGCCTAAAATTTTTGACTGTAAACGTTCTTAAACTAGAACTTTAAACTCTTCACTAGACTTTAAACTAGAACTTATCAATAAATAAAACAAAAACTGATTTTTACTCTAAATTAAAATTACCAGATAAGAAAAAAATTCAGAAAAAGTTTTATATTAAGTAAGTTTTTAAAGCCAGACTAGCTTTTAAAAAAAGCTGGTGGAACTGTCAAAAGAAAATCTGGTTCAAGTTTAGTATAGGGGGGCCACTTGGCGCAGTCCTTGTTTTTGGTGACTAAAACCAGTCGCCAAGGTACTTTTTTCGGAATTATTTATTATTTATTTCAGAATGAATTCGATTTCTCACCATGACATTTAGAAAAAATTCGCCAAATCCGAAGAAAAATCGCTAAGTTCAAAGTGGCCCCCCTATACTACACTTGAACCGAAAATCTACATGGTTTTCCTCTCAATCTTTTTACATTGAGCTAGTATTATCACAAAATTAAATGATTTCAGTGGATTGACAGAAGAAATTTTCTACTTTCTTTTTAAATTGAAACTGGACTTGTCATAAGACAAAACCCATATGTCTTTAAAGTCAATGGTTTGATAAGAATTAACTACTTAAATATGAAATTTTCTCTTACAATGCAATGGATTCCGGCTACAAAACTTCTTTATCGCAGTGAAGTGCATTGATTTTCAAAAGAAAATATTTTGAAATTACTTATATACGAGAAAGCAGAGGAGAGACTTTTCTTTTTTAGAAGAAACACTTTCTGGATTTTCTTTAAAATTTTATCGTTTTTCTTTGAACCTCATTGAAAAACTGAGCATGTGAATTTAAGTTTTTACAGTGTCACATCAACATTGAAACTGAAGTCATTTAAAGAAAAATTGACACGGATATCTGAAATATCAAAATAAAATCTGACTGCTTTCCAGGCATTACTGAATCCAAGAGCCTTATTTTTTTTTCTTTTCATACTTTATATTTAATTCATTGTTTTATTTTTACTAATGTTAAATTCATGTTTCAGCTCTGAATGCCTTTCAAAGAAAGTTTTATTTTTATTAATTTTACTGTAGTTTTCATCAATGATTTAAATTTAGGTAATTTTTTTTTTAAGAACATTCAATGTATTTATAAAGATTTTTCATTTAACAAGAGATTAAAATATATATAAATTTGGGCCGTTTTTTCCCTGTTGTGTTCTTTCATGCTTCGAAGATTGGAAATCGAAAGCGGGAAATTCTATCTTTACGGGCCGAGGATGGGGGCTGAGAGCTGCTGTCCTTCGGAGAAGAAATTTTTTTTTTTGCAACTCAATTTTTCGTTGTGGCATTTTGTAAGTGTTCATACTAAAGCAGCTCCGGGTATGCCATCAACCAAAAAGTTGAAAAATTGCTGAACATGTTTGTCAGTCAAACAAAAACTCGTTTATACTAGCAATTATACTAATTTCAGAAATTTTGGAATGCAATCTCCGATTCTAATATATGAGCTAATATAAAGAGTCAATTAGCTAACAAGATTTCACCTAATCTCATTTTCATTAACAGTTGATTTTACTTAGGATAACCAACGCGCGGAAACCGATTAGAACGAACGAGAAGGCGGACAAACTTGCACGATAAGTAACGAAATTTATTGTTAGCATCAACTAGATTGACCCAAAAAACCATATTTTCCCAAAACAAAAAGAACAATTTTAGTTTCAGCAGAAATTTAGATATCTCAGAAATCTCTTTTAGTATTTAAATAACTCGCAAAAATAAACGAAGATTTATGACAACCGCGTTGAGTTGTAAGCCTCCTTCAGATTCTACTCCATGTTAAAAAAACGAGGCTTTAACAGAATGTAACGTAAACAGAAATCGGAAGTGCGAGTGTGACGTTTTCCCATTTAAATGATGATTTTGCTAAAAATACAAAATATTTTTAATTTTAGAAGCTTTTCATCCTTCAAAAAGACGAAATCAACAATTAACCAATCATGAAGCAGAAAACCACGAGTTCGAGACCATGACCATTCAGCTTATGCGCTCTAGTTTCAGCTAAAATACAGAACAAAAATATTAAACTAAAAAAAAAAAACTGTTTTCGCTTTTTACTGGTCTTCTATAGGATCCTTTTGCAGAATATTCATCGTTTCACAGAGATGATCTATTCTATACTCTTGCAAACATTTGAGAATGAGGCGTACGAAGAATAAAATAAAACTGGATCCAGAATTTTCAATAATCCGGAAAATAGAAGATTTTCCAAGCCAAGCACAAAGAGCCCATTAGGAGAATTCTCAGTAAATTGCTACTAGTTTTAATCAAATCAAATATCGAAGCTTTAGTGTCTCAAAGTTGTGATAAATTTTATTACATTAGCGTTTATAGAAAAAAAATTTCACAAGTACTTAAATGTTAACGATATTCTCTACAGTGACGTAACGTATACCCCCGCAACCCCCGGGATCGCAGGGGGGAGAAGCAGGATTCTAGAGGGCCCAATGACAGATGACAGTCTGACGAGATATTTAACTAATTGATAAAATATTAAAAGGCAAAAACCTGACTTTGCAGGGAGGCCCTAATATTCTCCGTTACTCTACTTATTTTCTCTATGCGCTCTTATCAACTAAGAGTAGTTTTATTTAATGACTAATATTTGTAAAAGTTAAATATAATTCGCGCAATTCAGAATCGCTCGTTTTTTCCCTATATGGTTCAGAAAATTAAAAATTGGACAACTCTGTTCTTAGACGCTACTTCAGCAGTTATAAATCTCAGTAATAGAAATTCAATTGATGATCTCCAATTGATTTGGCGTTAAAATTTTAAAAGACATACTATTTACTATAAATAAGAGGAAATTTTAAAAAGGTATACTTTCAAATGGTCTTACAATTTGTAAAAATGCAGCAAAGAAGACACCACCCGCTTTGTCGTATGCATATGGATAATTGAGCACTCCCGCGCCGAGAGCTGCATTGACAAGAAGAAAGGCGGCAACAGGCCAGCTGGTACCTATAAAGTATATATATTAATAAAGAGTATATTAAATAGAAGTTACAGTTTGTGGCTTTATTTAGTTAATATTGTTTACTACCACACAATGTGGTATTTACTACAATTTTGAATTAACTTCCTATTAAATATGCTTCATTAAGTAAATCGACAAGATAATATCTTGGTTATTTATTAGCAACGCATTCAAAGGTACACCAGTGTTATTGGTGATAAAAAAAATCATACAATTTTAAACAACGGTCAAGTGAAGAGGATAACACAAAGCTGGCACACTTTCATGCCTATGGGAGGACTTAGAGCCTCAATATCAACTTCTCTACACAGCAGATCTTAAGTGTCTTTAGGATTGGAACTCACGCCTCTCGTTAGAAAAGTCTCTAGAAAAATCAAATTTCTGCTTAGTGTTTGTTTTAATGTTGGCATAAAATATTAAACGCGTTAAAACACCGTTTTTCATAGCTTCAAATAAATGTCAAATGATAGAATTAAGCTTTTTAAAGTTGAAGTGTGTGTGTGTGGGGGGGGAGAGTGAGTGAATATCAACGTCCGCACTGTTCAGCTACACGAGGGCTTTCGGCGACGGACCACGTAATTTCGAATCATGGTCAAGTGACGTGGACGACACCTGAGCTGGCACCCCTCTCTAATTACCACATCACAGTAAAGGGAGGACGTTTGAGCTCTCGACAGATTTAGCGTGCATTGCTGCCCTACACGGTGGGTCTTAGTGGTACTGGGAACAAGGCCAGCCACGATCCGATACCTTGACCACTCGGCTACCGCGGTCACTGAAGGGGGGGGGGCACCTTGGCATTTAACAGTTTTATTTTGTTTCCCTTGTGTTGCATTTCGAAATTTCCTGTAAAAAATTAGCCTCTGACTTTCATCTTCATCTAGCGGGATACAATGAAGTCAAACTTCGTTCACCCTGACCCTTACAGCATATTGTTTCCGAGCAGCTTAGGAATTTAATAAAAAGGAACGAAATAAAATTTTCCAATAATGGTTTGAAACTAAATAGCTATTCGTAGAAATAAACGCAGCAAAATCATCTTTAACTTATATAAATGATATTTAAGTTCCCTTATGGTCTTTTTATTATGAAACAGTTTCCACGATGAATAAGGTTTCCCCTGAGGTTTTAAATAAATCAAATGTGAAAGGGTTTTAGCCTCGCCTTTTGAACAGTAATAACAATCAAATTATTAAAATTTTGAAAACAAAAATAAGAACTGAAACTAGCTGTCCTAAGTAGCTCAAGTTCTTCATTGATGGCTATTAATTGACTTCTTTAAGACAGAACACGAGTCACACACACAGGTTTATGTCCGCATGTAACCAATATTATCGTTCCACATCAGCTTTACAACAAACCTTTTGTGATATAGCTATGATTTCAAATTCCCACACAATCCAATCAGAAGAAAAAAGATCGTGGCAAACATTTAACACAAATCAGCAGTCACACTTAATTCTTTTCTTTAAAAGGAATTCAAACAGAATTGCTAAAACATCTATAAAGTGTACACATCAAATGCTTCATAACAGGTTTATTCTACAAAAACTTGTACTGATAAGTAAACTGTTAAATACACGACGGCATTTATTGAATTGTCCGCGCGATTTAGATGAGCTATTTTCAGTGGAGATATAATTTATGTAAATAATTTCATATATAAAGTAGTCAGCCGTTTCCTTTTGAATTCGGTTTAGTACAAGAACATTCTTCGTGAAATAAGATTGTACACCTGTTATTGATAAGACTGTTTTAATGGCTCTTCTCGGCTTTACTTGACCGTGCGGTCGGCACATTCCAAGACATTCTTGAAAATGTAACTAAATCCTTTCACCCTCATGATTTCATGCAAGGTAAATCATGATAACCGCATATTCTCAGTCGAAAACACAATCAGAGAATAACAGGGACTTTTTTCATTTTTACAAAACAGATGAGTGACGTTTTGTTCCGCAATTTGGTTAACCCCATGAGAGATTAATGTTCTGCGGTTTTGGTAACCACAAAAATTTACTAGACCAGAAAAATGGACCTGAAACTCAACTTTAACTACCACTATGCGAGTGGCCACTGGGGGTTCTCGATTTAAACGCCCAAAATGTAGAGGTGAATTATGTAAAATTGGTTATTTTTTTAAAAATTCAATAGTTTATCTAAACTATTTATTTCATTAATCAACACGAAGCCTATTGGCATCGGACCTCGCAATTCTGAACCTCGTACCTGTGACGAAAATGATACTTGTGAGCTTGTCCCTCTGTAAACTTTCACACTACACAAACGTGAGGACTTTGACTCACGACAGATTTAACGTGTCTGAGTCCTTTGGTGCTATCAGAAGAAAACAAATTATTCAACGAATTCGCTACCAAGACCACGGCCATAAAATATTAACTGTAAATTCCATTGCAAAATTATTTCATTATAGTAAACATTAACACAGTCTTAGAATTTTAATATAGGAATGTTATTTTTTGTTCCAATGGGATGATTTCGTGTCGAGGGATAGAATTAAGTAAAAATACTAAAAAAGGAACGTATATTAATATTTATAAAATATATTAAAGCTACCTTAGGAACTTTGATTAAACGGAAAAGAACAAAATTTAACAGCGAAGGTAATATGAAGATAATTGAACGTTGTTTGATAAACGCCCATCGTTCGGTTTTGTTGACTTAGTTTGATTTACAAGGATCAGCACATACAAAAATTAAAATTGTGTTTCGATTATAAGATCCTTAGAAATCTCTTAAACGATAACACGTGTCTTGTAATTCTTCTCTCGTTTAAGTTAACTAAAGAATTTGATTGTGCAGTAATTTTATATTCAGTTAATGAATTAATAAACAAATGAATAAAGGAATATCTTAAAAGAGTAGTTAAAATGTAACCTTGACTGAAAAATAAAAATTTCAGTTATTATTTTGTTACCTGATTTCAGAGGAAATCTATTTCTATCGAGAACTACACACCCTTATGTCTCATTAGCAATTTATCGAAGCTTATATATGTAAAAAATAGATCCAAACAACGATTTCGCGCAATTGCGCAACTAATACAACTCTTGTTCCCTGCTGTGTTCGAAATAAAGGACCGAAATATCTTCCAAAAGACAGGTATTCATTTATAAAAAGGTACTTATATAAGAGAACAGCACGGAGGCAGAAAAATAACCAGACATGAGTACGTGCGAGGTCAGTTTCCCTTTTCATTCACTGTGTTGTAGCCTTAACCTTCCTACTCATTCTGAACCAGTAATAAAAAAATATACTCTCTGGATGTTACATAATTCCTTTGCGTGCATCATCGTGAAAAAATGAAGGTAAGCAAGTCAAATATTTGCAACTGAAGTATTAACAAGCTGAAGTATTAAACAAACAATATACATTTAAGGTATCCGACTACGTTCGGAACCATGATTATAAAAAAGCGCATAAATGGATAATTGTCATGATATTTAGTGTCACTCAGACTAGAATACATGTATAAAATTGTTTTAAGGACATTTTGACAAAAATTAAATAAATATTTTTGGCAAAAATTAACTTAGAATAACATTTTTTCATGTTCTTTTAAAAACTGCTTCATTAAATTATTTTTCCTGTACATAGAGCAGACCTCTGTACAGAGGCTCAACTATGATTTTGAAAATTCACATTATTTTCAGAGTTAAACCTTTTTAAAATAACTATCGGCGTTTTTTCTTAAAATTTCTCTCCCTCTGTTGTCGTAAACATGGATAAACCCACTTCTAAGTTTATATTTCAAAAAATTTAGTTGAGCCTCTGTACAGAGGTCTGAGCTATATACAGGCAAAATATTATTATAATAAAACATTTTTCACAAAAGGAGAATATTTGAAAATGGGTCATTCTATGTTCATTTTGTCAAAATATTGTACTTAAATAATTTTTTTTTGTAATACTATTCTTAACACAATTTTATACATTTTCTAACCTAGGACACTAAATATAAATATCTATTATATACGCTTTTGAAATCACGTTCGAACGTAGTCGGATACCTTAAAGAAAGAGAATACCTTAACGACCTAAACGTTTTAATGGCGTTGCTTTCAGGGGAAATTAAATATTTTTGGAATGAAATCTTATAAAATACCCGACATTTTACGAAAAAACAAGTGGTGTGTATCTATGATCGTTCGGATTTCTATTTGTGGTACTGTTTTGTTTAAAAGCTGTTTGTTATACTTAAAAGAATCTTTTGTCACTCTCTATTAGCTCCTTTCCTTCTTTAGGATGCTAACTTTCAATTTGAAGTTCATTTCCATCACATATTTTTTTAAAAAAAACCCTCATTCCAATAATTTCATTTAATAATTAGTTGTAACAGTTTACAATTTCTAATAAAAATGTTCACTGCCATCTTAAATCTTATCTGATTATCTTAAAACTGAAGAGTAAAATCTCTCAGCTGATGCTATAATTTTAAAGAATCTAATTTGAATAATAAGCTCCAATTTGAAGAGTGAAACCAATATATGATTTGAATAAGAATTATTAACGTGAAAATTTAAATTTACAGAAAAATTGTAAACATCAGTGATATGCATTTATGTGACGATTCATTGGTTAAAGTTTTTCAAAATTTAGTCATAATTTGTCACACAAAGAAAATAGATTGAAAAAAATTATGCTAGGAATAAGCAAACATGAAATGAACTCTAGAAAGAATTTAAGGCGTGAATTAATAGCGTTTATACTCATTACAGAAACACATGCTATACCAGGAGTCGGCAACCTATAGCACAGGTGCCAAATTTGTCATACGGAACAATTCTCTGAGGCATTCTACTCCACACTATAAATTTTTCTATTTGTGAGAGGATTGGGAGTTGATAATTATGAAATGAAGCTCATTAAACTAACATTTTAAAGCTCATGGAAAGAAAATTTACCAATTGCAAATAAACCCTAAAAGATAGCTAACGATAAATCGACAGCTATTTTAAATAGTTGGGTGTCATTGCTAGAGGTTTAACAGATTGAGAAAAAAAAGCAGGTATTCCGCTTTCCTTTTTTGCTTCTGCATATCTATGTGAACATAAAAAAAAGTCTTCTCTCTTGGAAAATATTGAGTGCACCAAGAAGGTAGTTTAAATGAAGGCTTAGAGTTGCATCAAATTGAAAGTTAAACTATACACCTGCTATTGTGATATTGAAGCAGAGTGGTACAGGGACAAGGTTTGCATATTTTTTATTTTTTTAACTATATTGAGGGAATAATTACGCATTTTACATGCATTTCTTATTGTAATAAAATATTTAAGAGAAATAAAACAACAACATTAAAACAGTACATATTATGTATGTTGAAGGAATAGGTACATTTTATGTTTTTTTTTACATTGGTAAATTGTTCAAAAGATTCATAATTAATATACATAAAGCTAAATCTATTCTAGATTTTTATTCTCCAACTCTGCATGCGTTGCCGAGGGAATCTAATTGTTTCAAATGTTTCCTGTTGTGTGGCATCATGAATCACATTAGCAAATTGGTTTGGCACACCACAGCTACAAGGTTGTTGACACCTCTCTCTCGTGCTATAACATTCTAACAAAAACCTCGTGATGATAAACTCATGTGAGGAGTAATGCAAGGAATCCGATGTCAGTATGTTACAGATATCATTACTATTTTCATTTTTCTCTAGATAAGCAACTGTTGCGAAAAGCAGGAAACATTCGATTACCTGATTAATTTTCAGTAAAATCCGATATTTATTGTTCTAGACTTGATGCTATGTGAATTATCAAAAAGGGTAAAAAAGCCACTTGGCAAAAAGTTAAGATCTGCAAGATGTTTAGGAAGAAATGTTTATGTATTTTCACGCACAAATCGGACACCCACGTATATAAATTATACAGTCGTTCCAGAATTTAGCTTTTAGAAATGTGGATGCATTAAAGTGAATACCGAACTTCTTGTTTGATTATAATCAGAAAATCAAAATTTTATTTTTATTAACCGAACACAGGGGTCGGCAACCTTTTGAGTCGGAAGAGCCAAAAATTACAATTTTCAAAATTTCAAACTTTTTAAAGAGTCACAAAATTTTTTCTTGCCAACAATAAATGGTACTTGCAAAAATAAAGTTTTTGATAAAAAAAAACTAATTATTTATTCATAAGAAAAAATATCTATTTATTCATTTATAAGTAGTGTTTTTCATAATAAATTAGATATATATGGCATTAGAAAAAAATATTTATAGAAAAGTAAAGGTTGAAAAATTTGAGCTTCGCCATCTGGCGGGAAAAAATAGCAATTATGCGTTTTAAGCTGTTTAATATCTTTGCAATATCGGGATATAAATAGTCAAAACGGATTCCTCGGATCATTCCCAGTCTTCGCTCGCATAGATACGTTTGCTTACCTACGAATTTTAATAGTGTAGATAAATAATATTCGCGTATGGAACTAAACAGCCGCCGCTTCACATCCAAAGAGCCGCAGGTTGCCGACCCCTGACCTAGCACTTTGAAGCTGCACGAGGGCTATTGATGACGGACCTAATTTTGAACTTCAGTCAAGTGACGAAGAGCTAGCACCCCTCTCCAAACTTCCAATCCAACGTGAGGATTGAGGGAAAGATTTAACGTGCATCAGAGCCCCTCGATATGGTAGATCCTCAGATCCTCAATGGAATAACACAAATCTACAACTCGAAAACGCCTTAACGAATACTCAACCATGGTCACTAATTACCATTGCTACATAAAGAGGGAAAATCCATTATAATTCCTTAATTATAACGTTCTGAATATAAACTTTCCATAATTACCTATTAGACAATCACCTTTTATATTTGTAAAAGTGAGATGAAAATTTAATGTAATAAGTTGATTTATTTCAAGCCTCACAAGCCAATTTTAAGTAAAAGTATATTCGCGAATATAATTCGTTAGTCTTTAGAATTCCTCCGCTTAGTATCCGATGAACAGTAATCAATGTATAGCTTATATTGAGAGTCTGAAACCATCTGCATTTTAACTTGAATGAATTGAGCATAGTACAAAGCATTTTAAACAATTATGAAGTTTATTTTCATAAAATTAGGATACTTAATCTAGCTAAATTTGCTTGTTGATATCATTGAAAGCATGATATGAGCTTTACATCGCGTTTGATCATTTCTCTCTCTCATTCATATATTCTTATGTTTAAAGAGCAACTCTTGCAACAGGAATTTAAAATAAGGGAGAAAAATAACGCTTAGAGCAGATATTCACAAACTTAATCCAAGCATAGTGTAGATTTAACAGATCGTGTCATTTAAAGCATACATGATTAAAACATGACACACGATTTAAAATTTTGTTCTATTTAAAAAAATAAATTTGTAAGTCCATACAATTTAATTTTTGATCCAAGATTGCAGAAGTTCTTAAGTATACATAAAAAGCTTTTATCAACTTTCATAAACAAAGCACACAAGAAATATAATCTACGGTCTTCATCAATCGTTTTATTTTGCAAGGCCGATGTTATGAATATTGAGAAGTTTAAGTATATTGGTACACTTTCGATTAAAATGACGAAAGATCTCTTATTGCATATTGCGACAATTTAAAAAATATTCAAGAAAATTATTCTTCAAAACGAAGTTCAGTGATTAGATTTGAGGTTTGCGTTCAATTCTTTGGACATTCAAAATGTTAGAACGTAGAAAAATTTAATTTACTTATTTTTTAAACGTTTTTGAAATAAAAAATTCGTATGAGATAAAGAAAAATTGGACCGAAAAATAACATGAAGCCCGTGCACAGTGCATTGAAATTTCTCAAAGAAAATGAAACAAGGGATATGTACCAAAAGAAAACAAATTACCTCTTAGTAACGATCAAACTGTAGAAATACAAAATGCCGGAAAACGTTATTTAAGATTATAAATATACATTTTTTAGATGCAAGAACTACGGATAATCAGTAATTTAGTATTTTTAACTATGAAACATTTTACACTTCCGCAAAAATAGTATTTAGAGCAGAAAACTGCCTAAATTTCTTCAGAGCTATTTAACTTTAATACGATTTACGCATTGAGATAAAATTTATGAATATAGAAAGATGGCAAGTAGCATCAAGTAGCAAAGTAGATGTTTAGTTGCTTATAAATTCCGAGAGATATGCATTAAATTCTATCGCAAAGTTTATCCATTTATGCGAATACTTCGTTACATTGGAAATTTTTGTGGTTGTTTCTCTTAAAGATTCATATAATTAAAACTTTAATATTAGAAGGTTTTGGAACGTTTTAAGTTTACCTAAATTTAAAAATGAAAAAAAAATATCAAGAAATAAAAGAATTTTTATCTTTAGCACAATTCTGCAAGATTTGTTGTTCACTACGAATTTAAATGCTACAGTTAAACGTATAATCCAGATTGAAAACTCGTAACTTGAGGAATTTTATAAAAAGAACTCCGGTAAAAACTAACGAAATTCTATAATATAAACAAATCTAGTATCAACATTCTTTATCTTAAGTATGTTCAACCATATATATCAGTCCAATATATCCAATCAATCATATATAACTGCTTACTCACCAATTGGCTCTTTGGGTTTGCTTTCTTTAACAAATCCATTCAGCAATGGTAGTGAATCTTTTGCGTCTCCAAAGTCCGAATCAATTAAAGAAATTGTGAGAAGCATTATATGAAAAGTTCAATAAATATCACAAGATCTCTTCAGGATGCAGCATTGCCAACTTCTCTTATTTACCATAATTCCTAAGAAACTAATTCTTGTAAGTTGCGTTACTTTCCAAAATGTTCATAAAATGTTCACACATAACGAGAAAAAAAAAATGTAGCGAGATACCCTTAGCTTTCAATTTTTAAAAAATACTTTGTTGTGCAAAGAAATAGGCAAGTCATTACTCCCCGATAAAATTCAGGCTATCAGAATATTTTTGTTAGACTGTTTTCCCATTAGAACTATCAGAGTTTATTGCAATTCTGGACTTTGTCATTACTAAACGAGTCAATTCTATGAGATAATCAAGCCTTAAGGGCGGCTTCCCATACACGTATATGTTGTAATCTTAAGATTTCAATTAGACTTAACATATCGTTATTCAACATGCCTTCCTCGTGAATATTAAATTAGATTGATTTTATACACAAAAGTTCATATAATCCATATTTTTAAACCCTAGAAAATCAGTTAAGCAGAGTTGTTCTCATAGGAAATTTGAAAAATAAACAATTTTCTATAAATTATTTGCAGTTTTCGTCAGCTATTTCGATTTTTCATTTTAGATAACTTTAGTTTTAACTTTCAGCGTTTTATACAATAGCCATTTAGAACTCATTTTCTTACAATAAACTACAAATATCACTTCGAAAATACCAAGCGCTTGTCCGGATTTTTATTCTAACAGAAATTTTTAGTTTGCCGTTCTCAAATAAGGTCTGGTATGGGATAATTTCACAGTAGAAGAAAAATCACTCAATGCATGGCATTGATTCCAATTCTTTTACACATTTAAATAATCTATCATTTACAATAACAGGACTGAATGAAAAACTTGTGGTACATCTGTACCAACGTTAATCACAATATTGCACAATTGACAATTGAGGTCACAAATTTAGAGGAAATGGCATGTCATCTAAAAAGCCCTTTCTAAACTTGCAAAACAAATATTTTTATTACACGGCCGTATATTTCGTTTACAGAATACACCCCCTTCGCCCCTAGTTTAATATATAACGTGCCTTATTAAAAACTTAAAATGAAAATAAAACTTTTAGGACATTAGGGGAGCGTCCATAATTTTATTCACTTTATTAAGAACTTTAAATTTAAAGAATTAAAGTCTTGCATTACAGATTAATATTTCAAAAGGGCAAATCAAAGATTTAAAAATTCAGATCTTTAATAATTCCTTAAAATCAAATTCTTACTTAAAGTTCAGTATTTACACACATGCTTTGCATAGAATACTTTGTTCTAATCTAATTCTAGTAATATTAGCTTTAAAAAATTTAACATTCTGAATATTTTAATTTTGATACAAAAAATTTCATTGCAAGTTAAAAGAATTATTTTTTGTAATGTGCAAAATTTGCAAGAAAAAAAAAAATAACTTGAAAAAATTTAGAGAATTACAATTAATTAACTTAAGCACTTGCAAATTCTATATTCTTTCCATCTTTGGCACTTCAAAGCAATGCATAGTGGAAATTAAATTTCTACTTACGGCCATGATGCATAAATATCGTTCAAATTTTTTTTTCCTTCAAAATTTAAAGTGTTAATATCGTCATTTGTAAATGTCAGTAAATTGTATAGAATTCAAAAACTACATCTAATGTTGTTGAAATAACTAAAATGAATATCATTTGAAAAACATATTTAACAAAAAAAGTTTCTTTTGCAAAATCACCCTTCTAAGCTTAACAGATAACTCCAAATTTTTTAGTTTCTGTTCTAGATAGGTATGTAATTTTACAGCTGTCTTCCATGTAATTAGAGATAAGTATTACATACTGAAAAGTTTTTAGATTTCCTCCGACACACAAAAATGAAGACTTGTCTCGTGAATTTTCTCGCAGATAATCAATAACTTGCGAACGTATTGACAGCTGTTTATCCGAAATTTAAATAAACAGTTTACGTAATTCATTAACTTATGAGATTAAAATTGATTTCTTGATCTTTATCTGAACAGAGTTTAGTATTTTTTAAATAAAAAACATCTTTTAGGAAAGGAAAATAAAAATATTTCAGTTTCATAAAAAAGAGTGGCTGGTTTTATGAAGGCAAATATCTTATTTGGTTAAACATTTAATTTGCGAGAAAATGCTTAGCAGAGTTTAATATAGAATATAGAAACGCAGGAAGAAGGAAAAGGCAAAAGGAACATCCAAGGGGAAATTGATAGATCACTTGATAACCTCGGAGTCGCAAATCCCGAGTTTACTCAAAAAAGGTATTAAACCCTTCAAAGGGTACAGAAAAACGGCGTACACAGATTTCGTTTATATAGAAGCTACATTTAAAAAACACTCGTAGATGAAAGTTCCAAGGCGTAATCTTTATGATAATAATTATAGTTTTTAAAAAAAAACACTTTTATAGTTAATTGAACTAAGTTGTAACTTAATCTTTTAGTCGCCAAATCTGGAAATCTGGGTATAGAACAGGGGTACTCAACCTTTTTATCTGCTGGGCCGCATACATACGCCAGCTATAACACGCGGGCCGCACCTTAAGTTCAATGGGATGGGGAGGGTAGAAATGATTTAAGATCAAGATAACATTGGAAACAAATGTGAAAAATTGATCAAAATATTATAACTCCTGTTTTGCTTATTTTAATTATTTTATACATATTTATTTTTGTCACTAACACTAAATTAAAAGAATTTCAGAAACGCTCCTTCACAATATTTGCACCAGCAAAAGGTTTCTTATGATTATCAATATAACAAACTTCATAGGATGTCTCTGTTCCTGCTGTGACATTACCACTGACAAAACACTTTGTTGCTGTTGTAAAGAATATTCAATAAAGCCCATTTATGTTTCTTGAAAGAGATCTTGGAGGGAAAGTGTCATTGAATGTGATTCTTGTTTACTGGCATTATTAAATGACGCACTTTCATGACAAATCAAACAAGTACCGATCCATGTTTGTTTTTCACTACAAAACAGTCAACCTCCAAAACGTTCGAATATTTTCGCTTGCAAGGTATGAAGGATCTTTAAAAACAAATTCCGCCAGTAAAATTGTCGCTACTCTACTGTTGCCACTAACCGTAACCAATAGAAAAAAGAATATTAATTCGCAACCGTACGACTTCGACAGCCAAAAAGCAAAATTACTACCGATTTCTTGTCGAAGAATTTCCCACCAAATTTTTAATACATTGTTCTTAAAAACTGAATTTTTCAGAGCAATGGGCCATGACTGGGCCACTTAAAAAGGCTCGGTGGAGTATCGCTGGTCTAGAATAAGTAGCCCGATGTGGGATGGGATTTGAAAATGGAAATCGTTAATCCTGATGATCCTGATAAGGACAATGGAGCAAAATTATGACATTTTTGTCATCGGTCCCTGACAAGTGTACAAAATTTCGAATTAATCTGACCTTTAAAAAAGTGGGTAAAAATTGAGTTCAAACATTCCATTACATACAAGTGAATTAATAAAGAGTTTAAAAATTAAAAGTCTATGAAAAGGAGGAGGTGGGTTCACACTTCAAACCCATCACCACCGAGAAAAACTAATAAATTACATTCATTCGTGTATTATATTTCAAGAGATTTTCTGGAAATTTAAGTCTAGAAAAAATACGAAACAGTTTCACAAAGGAGAGTCAAAACAGTATTAACTATTCCTAAAGGCGCTTTAGTAGAATTAGGTTAAAGGAAAATTGCGTGAATTTTTTTATCGTATAAACCAGCGTTTCTCAAACTGTGGAGCGCACCGCTGTAGGGGGCGTGAATATATCGAAAATAAAAGATTTAAAATTATAATATTTACTGAAAAGAAAGCAAAAAATATATTCAGACATTTACATTGATATAATATACTTATAAATGTATCAGAACTGCACAATGTATATTAAGATAATTTATAATACTAAGTTAAGAACAAGTTTAATAATTGCTAGTAATTTTTCCATGGGCTTGTCATACACAAAATTTAATACTTATCTTGATAATTTGTATGGTTTACAATAAAAGTCGTATTGTAGTTTTAGCGTCATAGTACATTATTGCATTCAATACATTGTTATTGTACGGAGCGGGGAGGGATGAAAATTATAATTGAAATTTGGTCGCAAACATTAAATGTTTGAGAAGTACAGGTATAAACTGCTTTGTGTAATATTTAGTATATAAATAAAACTGAAAATTATAAATTTCAATAAAAATACCTAAATCAAGGATTAGGGAAAATGCTTTTCTGCGTATTGCTCTTAATAAAGGGGGAAACCAAGGGAAATTTCTTTCAAATTAAAATCGATCGTAATTACAGTAAAATTTAAAGGGTTAAAGAAATTCATTTATATGAAAGAGATTAAATGTATTAGTTTGAAATCGATCTAGTTAAACGATGTATGCCCATACTTTTTAATTTTGCTTAAGAGCTAACATTTGTTATGGGGAATCGTATTACGCTTGTATAAGGTTGGAATTCGCGTAGCAAAAAATCAAAAGTTCAGTAACTAATTTCTTAACTTTTTTTTAAAGATTAAAAAGAAAAAAAACCTTAATAGAACTTATTTACTTCTAGATTGTAGAATTAAATATAAAATATACAAAATTTAACTGACACAAAATATTATACAGATGTAAGAAATGAAGTTAGTCTTTAATTTCATGAATCGTTCCTTAATACCTAAGCAATATATCGTAGATTTAAAAACGTGTGCTTCTATTTACTTCACTTGGAAATTTACATTAAAAAAATATTGTATATATGTTGGGATCCTTAAGACTTCCGTCTACGCAGATTTATTTGAATTCATGCGCATAACGGAGAGTAGAATTATAGGATTAACATCTCAAACCTTATTTATTTGAACTAAAAACATTTTAAGTAAAACAAATTCGATTTTAATCATGTGAAGGGGGATGAAATGCACAAGGATACAGTTTACTGGAATAATATAGAATCTTAAGATTGCTATAAATTTAACTATACTAAGACGAGCTTTAAAACAAAATATAGGATACAAAAAATATCGTTTTCCGGAAGAAAAATTCAAAAATCAAATAAAAAATGTCTAATCAGTCTACATATAATAAATGTTAACCTATATGTATTGAATAACAGGATATTGAACTTTTTTCCCTTCAAGGGCAAACAGATGAGATTTTAAAGAAAGATAAGATTGTCTGAACATCGTATGTGTGAAAGAGTGTAATTAAGCAAGCTAGATTTTTTTAGTTGCAATGAAAGATAACCGCGAAGTGTTAGGTAGAATAATTTGAAAGAACCACTTTAAAACATTTGACAGTTTTATATGTACAGATAGAAGAATTCTCTCACAAATGCGATCTTGCATAAATATTTATGTTCTATTTCAGGTTTAAAAATTCATTTCGGGCTGCAACAATCATCTGGCGTTTGCGAATGACTTAAATGTACATTTACACAAGCTCAATTTTACTTGCTCTACATAAAGGCATTTAAAACTGAGAATACAACATTTTATAGTCCTATAAACACTTTATTTTGTACAATCAGCAAGGCAAAATAAAATGTAAACAAAATTGAAAACTCGAGTTTCACTAATTAACAAGAAAAAGTAAGGTAAGTTACTTAAATCAGAATTTGTTTCAGTAAATTCAATTTCATTTGGTCATAAGCACACAATGCAATGAATAATAATCTGAACACAAAGTGTTATTTCATTAGTTGGGAGGGGGGATTCCTTTTTCTGAGCCTAAAAAGTTGAATTCAAAAGTTAAGACATGGATGAAGGAGAAATTCTTATGAAAGGTTTGTTAATATTAGAACATGTACCGCATATAGTTCATCTTGGAAAGTAAGCTCTAAAATTGACTGATATGTTCGGACAAATGTTTCCGTATTTTCTACCTTAGAAACAAAGTTGAAAAAAAATTTATATATATATATAATTAAACTAATTTAAAAAATTTTTTTTTTTTTTTAGCCTGTTTTTCCCCGAAAATTGATTTGTTCTCCCCCCCCCCCTCAAGCTAAAATGGTCCAGAAATATTAAAAATATGTTTTAATTTAATTATACTGTAGATTTTAAGTGAGTATGTAGAAATTTCTCTTTTCCTCCATTTTAATTTGGGTTAGTTCATGTAACCATTTAACGGGGGAAAAAAACTAAGACATTATTCTTAATTATATTCACGAAAGAACAAAACTGTGATTCGATACATTTATCAATGGTAACTTGTCATTTTTCTGAAGATTGTGACATGCAAGAAACTTCAGAACACTTTTGCAACTTCATCCGAAATGTATAGGTAAAATTAAGCGCCAACTAAATCTAATTTTCTATGCAAAATATTCCAAATTTTTTCTAAATACACGAAGCGTCAAAGAGTTAAAACGATATTTAATATCAACGAATTTTTTTTAATAGCTTTCAAACACAAGTTATATATATTTGTAGTAAATAAAACATCCCCAGTTATCTAAAATACAATATTTTATTTGAAACACTGCACAAAAATTACGCCAATTTTGCAAAAATCAAATCTTTAGATTTTAACTTTAAATATTCTACAGAAAAAGATTATGCACGTATTTATCAGCATTTATTGAAAAAAAAAATCAATGAAATTAAAGAAATGAGTGGTTGCGAGACAATAAAACGTTTCGCGCGCGCGCGCGTTTGTGATCTTCAGGCAACTTAACATTAGAACACATTTTCTTCACTGTACTACACGAAAAACCAACGAAAATTGAGAATTGTGACGTTTGCTACTCGGTAAAACCTTACTGATAAATATAAAAATCAAATGATTAAATAATGATGAAATCAAAATAAAATATTAAATCACTTAAATATATAGTAGCAAAATCTTTCAATTCGGTATAAAAGTAAAAATAATTGCGATACTTCCCAAGATCAATTTGAAAGCTATAACATATCCAAATATATAGTTTTTACAATTAAAATGATAGATAAGCATCGTTGTATTCAAAACGGAACTGAATATTCAATTTATTTTTCGTCGATATGTTATACTAGTTTGTTAACAGTTTATTTATATTGAACTTGGATTTGAACCTACTCAAATAGCAGAGATAAGAATATTGTAAGAACATAAATTTTTTTATTAGTCCACGTTTTCAATGATAACCTTGTACGCTTTCTAACCAATGCGTAATTTAAAAGGTCAAGTACTATGTGTTCTAAATTTCAGGGTCAGTACTACAAAATTCATCACTTTCAAGTGCATTGATAAAGTCGATGACAGTGAAATGTTTTCACGCCATATTAGAATTTGTTTTTATTAAAACTTTGATATGTTAGAGGATACTAAATATAGAATGTTCTGCTCTCGCACTTCAGTGCATTTTTGTTCAACAATACTTAAGATAAAAAATTGGTTTTGGGTAGAACAAAAGGACAAACGGAAGTTTTTTTAAATCAAAAATGAAAATATTTTTAATATTCATTTTAATCATCCTGGAATAAAAAAATTTAAAAAATCCAAATGATCATTAAAATACTTTTCATGCTCAGGTAAAAAAGCAGTAAAATAAAACTTGTTTCTCGACTGATTCAGGAAATGTTTGTTGTAATTAAATACAATAGTCTAGATATCCCAAAGAAATTTTCCACCCGACTCAAGGCTTGCATAACATCAATTTTGAATGTATGAGGGTATACTATTAAGATTATAATTACCTTTTCAAAATTGAACTATAAAATACATTAATAGAAAGAAAAGCCCGAAAAATTAGACAAATTAAAATGTCTATCATAAAGCACTAGGACTTTTAAGCGATTTTTTAATGATTATCTCAAAACTTTAATATTTAAAAATAGACTCGCTAATTAAAGGAAAGGGAAATAAAGTTAGGTAGAAACTTTTATAACGCGCACTTTTGAACACAAAAAATAAGGTCGAAATTTATGGGTGCGCATTATATTCACTGGATGAAACGAGAGCTTTAAAAATAAAAAAAAATGAGCATAGAAAAAAATTTAGACTTCTCTGTAAATCAAAATTCTGTGTGGATGAACTTAAGGAGTTGTATTTCTATAGAAGTATACCATTTTTTTTTCTAATCTTTGAAATAATACCTGGAATAAATGACTTCAAAACATAAGAGAATTGCGCACATGCATTTCAAGTTTCTTTGGGGAAAAAGAGCGCGCGTTATACGGCGAATATACCTAAAAATTAAAAATTGCAGTTTGAAAGTATAGAGTGAGTGTTAAACGAGGGGTGTGCGTTACACACCGGATTTTACGGTAGTAACGCATTCAAAAGAGATTTTTATTTGAGAAAGCCCATATAAGAATTTATTTAGAATATAGAAATTAAATGGTTATATTAATAAATTCGAAGTTGGTTAAAAGGCAAATATTATGAACTTTGTTCGATTTTTATCTGGTCAGGAGGACGACACTTGGCACCTCCCTTTTCAAACTTCAATACAACGCCAATGTTAGAATTTTGAGCATTGATATATTTAATGCTTCATCAGATATACAACGCCAATTTTAGGAATTTTTTCAATGATATATTTAATGTGTCATTAATCTATATCCATGGCAAAACCCGAGTGGCGTGAGTGTTTTATAACGTCGCGCTATAAAGCGACATGAGGGCTATTGGCGACGGACCAAGTAATTTTGAACCTTGGTCAAGCGGCGAGGACGACACCCGAGCCAGCACCACTCTCTCCTAACTACTACACCACACTAACGGGAAAAACAGTGAGCCTCTACAGATTTAAGGAGCATCGCTCCCCTACACGGTGGGTCTTCAGCGGTACTAAGCTCGAACTTATGACATGCCGGGCACGAGTCCGTCACCTTGACCACTAGGCTACCAGGGCCACACAAATAAGCAGAGAAAAATAACAGAAACAGCAACACATTAATGGGTCAGAAAACATCTTATTGAAAAGTTGCACAACAGGTGCTCGAAATTACAACCAGATGTCCTCTGGTAAGCTTGACAGCAGCGCTGCTTGAAATTCCTTACGTTCTGGAAGATTCCTAGTATATCACGTATCCTCTCGGCAGCTTCAGATATTAGAGCGATTCCTTTAACAGAAGGAATGGGCATTTTGTACACCAAACTGTATGGGGCGCCCAGATGAAGAAGTCCTTGCACTTTCGAACACCTGTTGTAGTTCAAACTTTCAATAAAATGTTTTTTGTCCCCTTAATATGTTGCGTTTATATTCCTTTTCTCTGCACCGTATCTCGCAACTACGGTTTTTTCAACTCTATGTGATTCCGCGTGATTTGTGTTTTTTTCCCTATATGATTCCGAGTCGTCTCATTAACCCCCTACAAACTCTAAGTTTGTCGGTGTGGTAGTAGACCCCCCTGTGTGTATGTATTAGATGTTAATACTAATCTGTAACCAATAAACTTTTTAATTTCAGTACCCAAACCCTTAACTCTACGAAACAACGCTAGCCAAGGGCTCACGACTATCACCACTTGGCTACTGTAACCTTTATGCGCATCAAACTCAAATATTTGAAAACATGTTGATGGTAGCTTTTAATATCCATTATTAACATCAGTCATTCAGACGACATGAATTATTTGTCTTGGTTGCAACCACATCTTAAAAAAATCAATTAAAAAAGCTGCACTCAGCCAAACTAGTCACCTTCACAACCACAAAATAAGACCTTCGATTCAGAGGATGAACAAGGCCAGGCGCCTGTATCATACTTAGCATTCAGCCCAAGTGCTGTAATGAGGAACGTGATCCTGCAGCACTTTTCATTTGAGACCCTACCTTTCTATTCTAACCCGACTTCCTTTGAGAGAAGCCACTTCTGCAGTAAAGTAGAGTAGAGTTGTCGAACATGATGCTCGAATTCGTTTCAGATCACAGAACGGGTTGGAGAGCTAAGACAATAGAGGGAAGAGACAGCCTTGAACATCTTTACGAAAACTAGAATGAGTAGGATATTGAAACACAGTTCAATGAAACTTTTCCTTTTTTTATATAGGTGAAAAATGGCTGGAAATCGTTGAAATGTACCGCAAGTTTACGTGTGATAATCCCGAGTACATAGGAATGTGAAATATATCCCTAAGATATTAATTGTACTAAGAAATTCACTTCGATTTAAAAAAGAAACTATTTGAAAGTAAAAATAAACGCAAATACAGGTGTCCCTCATAACATGATAAATTTGTACCGAGCTAAATCAAAAACCGTGACTTACGCGCGAGACTTGTTTATTTTAATTATTTTACCTATTAAATTAATTATATGCAAGTACATAATATAAATCAAGACAATGTTCACCGTGTTATATCGAAATCAAATCTGAAGGTGTTAAATTTTTTATGATAGCTGATTGATTGAATATTAACGTCGCACTGTTAAGCCACACGAGGGCATTTGGCGACGGATCACTTAATTTTGAACCATGGTCAAGTGACGTGGACGACAACTCGAGCTGGCACCCCCTCTCCTAACTACCACACAACACCAACAGGAGGACGTTTCAGCTCTCGACAGATTTAACGTGCATCGCTGCCCTACACAGCGGGTCTTTAGTGGTACTGGACTCGAACTCGTGGCAAGGCAAGCCACGGTCCGACACCTATACCACTCGGATACCGCGGCCTTTATGATAGCTGAAATTTCGTTTCAATAAGACATACGGATGTAGTAAATTAACTTCAAGTTTTTAATCAAAAACAAAAATATGAAGTACAAAAATTAAAAATACAACAAAAATACATTGAAAAATTATAAAATAAATAGAAACGGCTTATTAGGATCACAAAATCAATTTTTTCTCATCACTCATTAAAAATTACAGTCAATAGTTTTTTCCCCCTCAAAGTTGGTTGAACATTCTATTTATACTAGTTATTTCTCCATTACAAAAGTTGCTTGTCTGCAGTTGTTTCGATCTTGCAATTCCTTCAGAATTTCTTTCTATAAGGAGCAAAAGAACTTTGCGATTCACTTTTAAATTTACCATTACGTACTACTAAAAGGTCTTTTTTCAACGACAAAAAAAAATTTCCTTTAATTAAATTAAAAATTTTCAAGTTTTATGCTCTATAATAACGAGAAACTGAGTTATGATAATTGCAAATTTGGTGCCGTGGGACATCGAAACCGCTTTTTACAAGTACCGTGTTATACGAGGGTAAACTGTACATTG
The DNA here is from genome assembly GCA_019973955.1 of Trichonephila inaurata madagascariensis. Lineage (NCBI taxonomy): Eukaryota > Metazoa > Arthropoda > Arachnida > Araneae > Nephilidae > Trichonephila > Trichonephila inaurata. Next base: position 210,812 of record BMAV01023445.1, read on the forward strand.
AAAGATTTTTATTCCTTAAAATTTATCAAAGATGTTTCTGATTAATACCAAGATTTTTCCAAGAATTTCAAAATTATAAACGTAAATAATTTATATTAATGCAGACCGTTTATTGAGTTTTGGTTCTAATCACGGTTTTCAAAAAATTGTTAAATATTTTGTTAAAAAAAAGATATTGGTTCGCATATTTTTAAATTAGTAAATTAACTAAACTATACATTTATATGTCCAGCAAATTTGAAATGATCGAAATTCCAATAAATTGATATTTCGTTATTTCATTAGCTGTTACATAATTGAACAAGTTCCGAGAGATAGTTACACGATTGGTTGATTTTACAGGCTCGAGAATCTTTGTCACAAGTTGTGATACACACTTGGTAATTTCAGTAACCAAATATATCATGTAAATTTGTAGTAAAAGTACCAAAGACAAGAAATAGATTGGCTGGCTTGAATTTTATTATCTTCATGGAGGCATATTGTGTCAAAAACATGGAGAAAAATTGGTTAGCATGAAAAATTTAAAGTCTAACTTTGAATAATACAGGGAAAATGTCAAGATTTTGCGATAAGTAGTAATATAAATTTTGAAACCGTATAGAGTACGGAGAGTATATAAATTGAAACTGTACAGAATACGAAATCATATTTGGGAAAAATCTCTCAAATTAATATGTGTTAAAATATTGATATGAAAAGTAAAACCTTGTTACCAATTCTCAATATGAAAGCGAAACGTACGAAATTTGTTGCTGTTCTCGGTAGGTGTGTGTCAATAAGCGAGAAAAATATGATATTTAAATTTGATTAAAAATTAAATTCCCTATCTAGCACTTAACTCATATTTTTCATTTCATCTTTAAGTATCAAACTAATCACCCATTTATTTCTTCCGAACATATGGCCTAGCCAATAAACATGTCTAATTCCAGATCGTTATATTTAATAGCCCTATATGTCAGCATTAACTTTCAAGTACAATCATAAAATCCGCGATACTTACCTTATCGGTGTTTTAAGTACTAACCCACTTAAAACACCGTGGCGTGTTTTTTCCTCCCTGCTCTTAGCGTCAGAAGAGATGTACTAATTCTAGAATAAAAACCTTTTTAAAAACTAAGTCTGATTCTGGCTCAAAACATGTCATATATATATATTCTACAATCCCATCTTTCTCAAGACAAGCGTCTTTTAACATTGGACTTTGAAGTTACACTAAGGCTATTGTCAGCTAATCTTGTAGCTCTGAACAGAGTTCTAGAGACGCGGACGAAAACATGACCTGGCATCCCCCTCCAAACTTCCACAACACGCCAACATGAGGATTGAGTCTCTACACGTTGGGCTACACGTCCTCTTCATAAATTCGAATCCATGACTACTACAACAACGCTGGTCACAAGCGCATGGCCACAAATTAGAGCAGTTCATTGGAAATTTAGAGCCGAATGTTAAAATTCTGATTGAGAAATTGTTGCAATTCTTGTCCGAGTTCTCACTTTGATCAGAAAATTCATCAAGGATTTTCAAAGGCGCATAACGTTGAATGGATCAGCAGCATGAGTAGGATTAAGAAGTGTTTTTGTATACAAGAACTTGTAGGTCATACAGTATAGATATACTCCCTACAAATACTGAATCGTAACTTTAATATAGTCTATAACTACATTTTCTTTGAACTGAGAATAGTAAATTGACTTTCGAGATATTTCATTGTTAGGTAAGGAAAATATGAATGAGTAGCAGTTTTATTGATGTTTAAAGATATGGGTAAGATAAGGCTTACTTAGCACACAAAAAAAAATCGACCCATAAGAGACAAGATATTCCTTGATGCGTCTCTACCTTCCATGAAGTTCACGCGGTAAATTATCTGCCAGTCAAGCTCGGCAGAGAGTTTAATATTGTATTTTGGCTAAAAAAAACAAAACGCGGTACAGTATTAGGTTAGAATTTATTGGGAAACTGAAAGTAAACCACATCTACAATCCCCTCTTCGAACTGCCACACTAAGCCAACAGGAGAACTTTGAGCTCAACAGATTTAACGTGCAACAGCACCCACTACACGGTAAGGCTTCGGTGACACCTCAGACTCGAATCCATGGATCTTAATGCAGGAAAAAAACTTAAATATATGCCGACCCAAATATCGAGAACATTTGGTCTATTTGGTTTTTCGTCTTGGCGGGCCGCTATTTGCCCATTCCCGATTAAACCAAATTCATAGAATTCTTTAAAGGAAAAGGACGAATCTTGCTTTCAATTTTCGGAGAAATTTATAAAAAAGATCAAAATTCATTCATTTTGGAATTTTTCATCTTGTACCCCCAAGTTGTGTGAGAATCTTTCATTACGGAATTGTATCTTTCAGGACTTGAAGAAACCGTCAGAATCTTACAACCTTCAAACTCTCAGAAGCAGATTCAATTCTGTCAACCGTTCACGACGAAACATAAGCCAGAAAGGGAACGCAAGACATATCTCTGGGACACCACTTCATTACGGGGCGCCGCACACAATAAATGCGGTAAATTAAAAGACACTTATGAATCAATATTGAACTTTAAGCAATAATTGATGTTTAATATATTATAAATATTAAACAGTAAGATATGAATTAAAAACCAAGTGTACCATGTAAATTACTTTCACAAATGCATTCCTTATCAATTAAGAAAAGGATATTTTGGTTGATGGGAAATGGACGAAAATGGATATCCAAGACATCTGGTAGCACGCCGCCAGTGTTTACCAGAGACACTAAATCTCATTAGAAAAAGGATCATTCGGGTTCCGTAGGGTCACGATTCCCTCACCTTTAGAAAATAAGCCCCCAAGGGGAATAAAAGAAAAAAAAGTTTTTTGGTTTCAATGGTAAAAAAGGTATCCCAAGGATCTCAAAAGGGCATGTCATCCGGTTTTCGTAAGGTTTTTCCCTTCCCCCCCAGGGATAAAAAAAACCCCAAGGGAGCACGGGTGGGAGAACCCAATCTTATCTGAAGGTAACCTTCTGAAAGAAGGTTTTTGAATGATTTCAAATACAAAAGAATATTAAATAGAATATAGAAAATATAAACTCTGTGGAAAATACTGCACATTACATTAAAATCGATAAAATCTTTAATTCTAAAGTGTTCTGTTTTATATTAGAAGATATCACCAGACTAGAATTCTTAATTATATACATCCTTATAATATTTCAAAAGAATTTCACATACACATTGCTAATTTTATAATTTTTTTTTATTGTTGAATTATATGCGTCCATCAGTGAGTTTAACAACCATACATTATACTAGTTGGTTCTTTGACATAAGATAGTAATTGGCTTTCCCAACAGATAATGTCTGGTATACAACACTCATTTACGCGCATTCTTGTTTGTTACAGCTATGCTAAAATCTCATTATATACACAAATAAAAGAACACCCTCCCAGAAGTTTTCATCTTCATATAAAACGCATTATGTATTGACAATATGCGAGGTCTTTAAGGATATTAAGGTAGGGCTTTTGAAATGTAACCCTGAATCAAGTAACAGACTCAATGGACAAAACACCTTCGATATCGAACTTAATCTCTCTCTCTCCATACAGATTCTTAACTTTCAACAAAAGAGCCCCCTACTTTGTCCCGCAGGGGGTTAAAAAACTGCCCAAATTCAATGTTTATTTTAACAAAGACGAAGTATAATTCACTGCACATCTAGATCAAAATATAACGAGTCCCTCTATTTCGTAGACATGCAAAATTTATCCAATTAAAGATGCAACAGACCGAAGTTGTACAGAGGCCTTTTCTGATCATTAACGCTTGAATGATCTTTACAAACAGTAAATAGTTCATACTATGTAACAAAAGAAGTCTCAGCCTCTAGAAGGATATAGTTATTATAAAAGAAAATTAAGTATGTTTATTTTTTGTAGCACCATCCGGATATATTAATTCAGCGAGTATAAGTCATTCAGAGGATGGATAAAGTAGATAAACATGGATTTCAAAGTTTTTTGAAATGTTTGATCACAATAAAATCAAAAACTACGTTCAATAAGTTAAAATTTAGATACAAGACTTAAAGGAAAAAGCACGCACAATATAAAAGCAACTAACCGAATAAGTTATTTCATGCAATTTCATCGAACAAATTCAAGTTTTGAAAAAGCTACTTATAAATGCTATCTTAAATGGTATTAAAATATCGGTACAGAATCTTTTGCACAATGCTTTACAATGAAAAATACCTGGATATATTTCAGAAAGTTTTGCTTTAGTTTTTTTTGTATGCATTAATGTATTCAAAAAACCTGTTTTATAATCTTTATGTAAATCAAAGACTACTCTAAATGAATTGCTACTTCTTTCATAAACTTTAAAATTAAATTGCCGTTTGATAACAATACAAACGAAGCTAATAAACCAAGAATATTTTTACTGCAACATTTGTAAACTTCAATACAGATTTCAAACAGAAATTTTTTCATTAACTTCATAAAATAAAGTTTGTATATAATTAATTATAAATTTTTCAGTCTTAAATTGGCATTTCCAAATATTTTCGAGAAACCTCAAAATGCATACATTCAAGTGATAAATGCAGTTTTTGATCATTTGATTTATAATAATTTCTTTCAATATACCCAAATTTATATGGTATATTAAAATTGAGACTTTCCGGTCAATGAAGTTCTAAATCCCCGATTTTGTTCATAAAAAGTAACACATCGTATAACTAGCTTCCCCCCCGAAATTAGCATTATCTCGTATATAGGAGATTTAAATTTTATTTCTAAGAATCGGATGCTTGGTTCTGTGCGATTCTGTAGATTCTTGTGGAATTTTGTGGGTATTAACGCTGCACAGTGGCGCACACAAGGGGGGTCCTGGGGGTCTGGACCCCCCAAAGCCCTTGATTTTTTTCCGATTGATTATAATTCTAAATTTTATAGTACCCTTTTAAATTTTTTAGTTGGTTTTTTTTTTTTTAAAACTAAATGTTATTCAATAATTGGTTTTTTCTGTGCTCTGTTGTTTTTCTGTTCCCCAAAATCGACAAAAACAAAGCATGATACAAAAATGGTGAACTTTCGCCCCGGAACCCCTTGAAATATTCCGTTTCCCAGACAAAAGGAAAACTTAATGGGGATCTCTAAATTTTTTTTGAAATGAAAATTTTTCTCCACTGTTCCCCCTACACGAGGGGCTTTTTGGGGACGGAATAATGATTTTGAACCACGGTCAAGTGACGGGGACGCATGAGCTAACCCCCTCTCCCTAACTACCCTTTCCCACCAACCCGGGGGACTTTGGGCTCTTGACGGTTTGGGCATCTCTCCCCGGCGGGTCTTAAAATGGTACTGGACTCGAACTCGGCGGGGGACGATCCGATCGGGCCCCGGGCCCTCGGCTACCCTCGTAATTTTGAACAACGGTCAAACGACGAGAACACCCGAGCTGGTACCCCACACTATCGTAGGGACTTCAAACCAGGGCAGATTTAACATGCATTAGCTCCTCTATTCGGCGAGTACTTAGTAGCATCTGGACTAGAACCCGCGACTCTACAACGCCGACCACGAGTTTGACCCATAGGCCTTCCCCGGCTACTCACACGATTGAAAAAGGTTCTAATAAAAACAAAGTGGTGTTTAACTCAAATGCTTCCTGAATATTCTAAAAACAAACGACTTAAAGCACGAGAAGCATCTGAATATAGAAATTAGTATTTTAGCATATTTGTCTCTCCACTTAATTGTTTTAATAATGCTACAATGCATAACATTTGAATTGAATAGCTCATACTAGAATTTAGTTTTACTAACTCGGCGAGATTTATAATTTTCAAATTTGGGAGAATGATGGAGTTTGATCGATTCTTCACATACGCTACAAGTTATGATTGTATTATTGAGCTTGGGTAAAAAAATTAAAATACAAATTCTTCCTACTAGTATTTTTCTGCAATATAATCATAGTATAAACTCTAAAGCTTAAGGTCTACAAAATTAAAATGCCTAGACAAATTTCCGAAGACAAGGTATATATTTCACATCAGAATCACGAGCGTAAGTAAGAATGATTAATTCGAATGTTACGATTCGGAATATTTTAACTGATGTTGGTATTCCTTCTAGAATAAAATTCTAAGATACACTTCAAAAAAATTATTACCTTGTTCCTCATTTACATAAACGAATACAAGGTTAGTTTCGGTCAATTGCCAAACTAAGAGCACATCGACAGTTTTTTTTAAATGAGGAACATTCATCACAAAAGGAAGATGAATAATTTTGAGTTCCGATTTAATACATCTGGCAGACTACAATCTGGTCAAGAAAAACTTCTTTCATGAGCAATCACTGCACGGCTAGGTCACTCGAGGAAGAGAAAAACTCCTATTAACTGACCTTAAACTGTCAGACATTAATTTTTTCAAATAATCGTATTAAATTGTACAGGATTTATAATGGTTCTCTAGGACTCTATTCTACATATTCTAAAAATAAAATTTAACCTTTTTTTGTTGTAGTTGTGTCTTTAATCCTAGGTCGATTTAAGGGTGGAAACGCAAGAATCTCATACAAAAAGTATTATAAAATTATTCAAATCTTTTGACACGCATCAAAAAATTTTTACTTCACTCCATTTTTTTCTCTCGCAAAGGGAAATAAAAAATACGTAACGAATTATTATATCAAGTGCAACCAGTCACTGAATCTCTT
>BMAV01023445.1:223553-237158 GCA_019973955.1 Trichonephila inaurata madagascariensis
ACACACACAAAACTACAATTCCGAACGCGTAGCTGGATACCTTAAGTAAATACAAATACTATAAATAAATAATATGATTGTATATTAATTGTTATTTCAATTGAATTGTATTTATTTTGTCATGATCTTGTACAGCCCGTAATATATTTGAATAATAAAAAAAAACAAATAAACATGCATATAATTGTTGCTCGGAGTATCAATAGATGTGAAAACCGGATTGATGTTGATAATATTAATTCAAATATTATGAAATTTCAAAGTTTAATACTAAAAGTTCTAAGTTTTCACTTCTATCGGTAGTCTATAACTGAAAATTTTTTTTCCATTTTCAATTCATAAAAGCCTGGTAGTGTGAATGAAATTAGACACTCATTCAGTACTTTCAAAACATTTCATTACTAATCAATCCAAAAGAAAAGTTAATGATAATTTTAGATTTAGTTTTTTCAAATTAGTTGTATAACAAGAGAAACAAAATTATTTCATTATAATATAAGAGCTTTTGGAATAATATTCAACACAATAAAAGTTGGAATACTGATATGTACGAAAAGCAACTCTGCTCACAATCAGTTAGCACACAATTAGTAAGTTTCTTTTAAATCTAATTTTTAAAACACTAAGAACTAAAAATGGCATCTTGCAGGAATTTTTAAATAATTAGCTTTAATATGTTTTGAAATATGGCTTCGATATCTACAGTTTTATCCAATTATATAGAATTTAAAATCTCCATTGAATGATTTTGCACATCTAATAGATAACATTCAGAAAAAATAAAACCGATTGTGAATATTGATATAGTCCAGGGTTGGCCAACCTTTTTGGGAAGAGTACCACTATTTGATAAAAAATAATTGTGTGCCCCTTCCATCTTTTTCTACAAAGAAATGTGGAAAAGTGAAAAAATGTTACTTATGAACTTATTATGGGATTTTTACGCAAATAGCACATTTTTTAATACAAGTATGTAGTCGAAATTTAAAAATAGTGTAATAAATAAAACGAAAGTTCAAACTTAAGTTTTGTTGATAAATTTTTTTACAAGTTCAATCAATTAGGTTGGGTACGAAATAAAAAATGAGTATAACTTGAATCATTTAATTGAAAATAATTAATAAACGCTCAGCATTCGCATAATGTGGCTTTTGAATTACTACTTTTTTTTTTAAAGAGTTATCTTTATTAGGATTAGCTCTTGCAGATGCATACAAAATTTGGTTATTATAGGTGCACACTAGCTAGTTTTGAGTGATATTCATTTTATTATGTTCATAGTGGAAAACATTTATTTACAAACAGAGTTTTTTGTCTAAGACAATCCCTCTTCAATAAAATTGTAAAAAAATGGCTATTTGTTATCTTTTAAAAATTCTTAAATTTTTCATTAAGTCTTCGTGTGCCACTGTTACAACTCCATCGATCCACAATGTGGCACACGTGTCGCGGGTTGGCCACCCCTGATATAGCCCAACAGACCTGTAAATTTATAGCCCTAGTTTTCCCGAATATTGAAAATAAAAATTTCCTCTACCGTTTTAATTAATTAAGAATTGAAACATTAAGGAGAAACGCGCATTTGATGTTAAAATACACTTCATTTATAAATCCTGACCTACAGACGCTATTCGACAGTTTAGTATAATTCAAACCTAATATTTATACGCATTTGCATCAAATAATCTCTCCCTAAAATATTAATATTCAAAAGGAATATCATCGTGTTAAAAAGGCGTTTGTAGTAGAAGAAAATGTAGTATCCTTAGAAAATATAAATATTTGTATAATACAATAAAAAAATTCATACGGTAGTAAAAATTTCCAAATTAAATGCATAAAATATGTTAATCATGCGTAGTAATTATAGAATCTGATCACATTAAAAAAACCTAAAGATATTTAAAACATATTTCTGAAAAATGTTTTTAAAATTGTGATGGTAGAAGTAATATTTATAACTGAAGCACCACTTACACCCTTATTTTATGCCGAAAGTACACAAATCATTATGCGTAATTTAAGACTCAATAGAAATGCATTGCATTTATTTGAGAATTAAAAGTGCCAGTAAAATATGCAAACAAGATATTCATAGTTAAGAAATAGAATATGTTGGTTCAAAATAAATTAATAAATCGTTAAGAATTTAATCAATGTTTTGAAATTTTCTTTTGCGCTTGTATTTAAATCAAAGTATTGATCCATTTCGGAAATGTTAGCACACACAGCTCAGAAACCTTTCAAACTAAATTAAAAAAATTTACTATATTTTCATAAAATGCACTCAATAAATATTTTTTACTACAAAGAGCTAAAGCAATATCCAAGACGAAATCCGAGGTTCAGTGACTTGATGGCGATAAATTTGTTCCTGAGATTATTACTTATCGTGATAAAAACCGTAGACAAACGCAATTTTTAAGAAGCACAAATGTGTTTGACCTTTTGCAAAACTTAGAGCTGAATTAAACTCTCACAATTGAGTTTAAATTATGTTTTTAGCTGAAATATTTTAACAACATGCTCCAAAAAGTACATTTTAAGTAAGATTTTTTTTAAAGAAAAATTACGAGAAAATTTTTTAAAACAAATCGTATTACCAATACCAGTTTCGCTTTCTCTTCGTAAAACTCTGTAATCAAGCTCGGAATTCAACGAATATAGGAATGATGGTCGATGCATTTTCCTAAAATAAATTTGAATCTACGAGAATTTAAGCGAAAACGCAGGCAGAGAGCATTAAATCTTCTTTTAACTACAACATAAAATAATACGTATCGGACCCTAGGATAGTTTAATACTTAATATCTTCGACTGTAAATTTGATTGATTGATTTAAATTAATGGAATTTCAAGAACCAAATTCTAATTTGTAAAGGTAATTAACTGGAATTTTAACTGCAAAATGTGATTACCTGGTTATATTGTAACTGGAACACAAAACGAAAGTTAAAACTACTGATAGACAGTGCAATTACTAACCGTACATTACAACTTAAGCTAAGATCTAATCCATAATATATCGGAGCATAAGGCTTTAGCCAAGTCTCCATTTTTACAGTGTTCATCACTGTACTGAACTGAACTGATATTATAACTGGAGTTTGAGCCAGAGTTAATAGGTCTTGAATGATAGGTTTAGACAAAACAGAGTAGAAATAAAACAAGCATTTTTTCAAAATTTAGTTAATTTTTTAAATTAATGTCCTACAGCAACTGAGTAATGATATCAATTGTATAAGGGTATCAATCAATTAATTGGGTACTAAAGTTACATGGAGGACTATAGCAATTTTGAACTAGGAACAAGTAAGGATTCAAAATTACCTCATCAGAGCTATTATCTCACAATTAAAACTTACGTATTTCGTTATGTTAAAAGATATTGGGTTCTAAAAAAATTTTTATTTTTTATGAGAATATTTGGGAAAGCAATCTATAAGAGTTAAATCTCATTTTTTACTATTGAGCTTTTGATAATGGTCCAGAATCAATTGCTACGGAAAGATTGAAAGTATTGAACCGATATTTGCACTCATTTTCCATTTATAAGCTGCATAATGTTCTTCAAATAATACTTTCACATTCACATTCCGTTGCATCGGGATTTGGGATTACATAGTTTTATTATCTCATTATATAGCCAGTAATACAGCCATTCAGTGTGATTAAGTTTCTTCTTAATTTGACACCATGAGAAAAAGGTCACAACTTTAATTACCGATTCTCTAAAAGTAAGGAGGAAAAAACGATTATTGGGCTTGATCTTACTTTTTCATATATGCTAACTAAATGGTTATATAGTTGCCCATTCAGTAAAGCGGTAAGCGATGCTGACTGTTGTGCCGTAGGGCCTGGTTTCGAGTCCCGGAGAAGGCATGGGTGTTTGTGAATGTATAGTGCCTTTGCTACATGGGTGTACTTTAAATAGCAGTTGAGCCACAAGTCCTCTCGTGAGATTGGTGGAAGGGAAAGACAGGTGGGAAACACTTTTCTAAAGATTTTTTCTCAAAAAAGTTAACCAACAATCATTCTAGTAAAAAAAAATGTGTAAATCTACACGTGAGATTTTAGTATGGAAAAAATATCTTCATTGAAACACACACACACACATAAGTAAACTTTCAAGTATTGAAATTTGCTATATTATTTTGATTTCTGATACAATTAGTATCAATGCATCGATTCTTTCTGTTCTAGTTTAAAAAATAAGACGCAGTTGATTGACTTGAATATTTGGCATTCATCGGTTACCACCTTATGAATACTAATAATCCTCAGATAAATTAAGATATATCCGGAAAAATTAGTCAAAAATTAGTCCCAATTATTCACTTAAAATAGTAATTTTTTTTTATTATCCTAATCGGCTAATATAAAATATATTAGCATGCAGAAATCTTATATTGTATCAAAAGAAATATATTCGTTACATGTTGTCATTTAAATTTTTAACAATTAACCAGTTTCCTAACCAGTTCATAACTGAACCACCTTCCATTGACCTGATTCTTCTTCATCCAAATCTACAACTTTCTAGAAAAGTTTACCCTCAAAAAAAAAAAAAAAAAAAAAAAAGTATGGAATTCATAATCCTGAGAGATGCTTAATGAAGTGATGTGCAATGCTTCTGGAACACCCTAATGAATAAATCTCCATATTTTCGACCCCCTTCTTATTATTTTACCACCTTTCTTTCTTTCTCGCATCAACAGAGTTTTATCTAAATCTGATGCAATCCTAATCTGTTGCAAATCTAATACAGCCCCTGGTGCCAATAAAATTAAACAAATGCACCGACAATTTTTTTTTTTACATCTTTTTACCCTTTTCCAAAAATATTTGACTGAATATTTGAGCTATAATTACTCTAGAAAATACCAGCAATTATTAAAGACTGCGTTTGATTGCATTATTTCATTGAATTGACGGTGAATGATAATATCTGTGTAGAATAATTAGTGTTGAAAGGCGAGATTAACTAAGAAACTAAAATTCATTTACACACAAACATTAAATTTTCAATAGGGCTGTGGATTGGTAGGGCTTTTCATTGCAGTGCTCATTGTTCATTAGGGATTTATCATTGCAGACCTAGTATTTTCCCCAGGAGTTGGTATCACTTTTAAGGTGTGGCCCCAAATAGGGATTGCTAATCCCCGCAATGCAATTTTAACGCCCTGTTTTTTCTCCTAAGGGATTCACCTGATATTTTTCTATGCGAAATAGAACTAGGAATTTAATTTTGCCGAAAGCACCCAAGCCAAACAAGCACTCTTGGGATCTTTAACATGTCGCATAATCACGTGACATGGACGCTGTCTATTTTCTGCATTAGGAAAATCCACAGACTTGGGCCGGGATCGAACCCGCAACCTTAAGCGTGCAAGGCCAACGGCAAACCAACTACACCAACCTCCAGCAAATTTTTATATAAATTGCAATAAAATTATATCATGTGATAAAATTGAAAAGTTTATGTATGTTTTTCACAGGAAAAGATATTGAGATGTGCATTGACATCTTAATATCTTTAACGATCTAATCTTATAAAACAATAGCACCCAAAGAAATTCGTCGTTCCATATAAATAAAATCATGTATATATTAAGGGGATGTTAAAGTTTAAATGTAATTGGATCTCAGTGCGAGAGTTTAAATAACGAAATATTAAAATTCAAAAGTCTGTTTGGCAGGGTAACAAACTCATAACTGATGGATCAAAAATCTGAGCCTTGTTTTTCCAAAAAGGGAATATGTACTTTATATCTGTCGGGGTGCAAAGTCCTTACGTTGGCATGGTGTGGAGATCTGAAGAGAGGAAGATACCAATTCTCTCTCAGGTTTCAATTTCATCATCTAATCGCAGCTCAAAATTACAAATTAATAGTATATTCGCATTATAATTATTAATTAATTCTGCGTTTTTAAGTTGAATCATTCGTGATTGGCTGACCTTTGTCTCAGTCAGAAACAAGCAACAGAAAACGTTCAAAAAATCAATGCGCTACTACTTCCAAAAACTTATAGTGACGTTTAATCAAAAACTATTAATTGCTATCTAGATAATCAAGATGTAGAAATCACGTTAAACAAACACAATACAGAGAACAGACTGACCTAAATACTAATACATTTAAAATATGAGAGACAGAACTAGATTAACTCGAATCCTGGAATATTCTACTTCTCTTTGAAAAACGACCATTAAATAAATTTTTTTTATATATCTAAGAGTAATACTGATGCTACGACTTATGAATGTTAGTGTTATGAATAAATTAATTGCGAAAGGAATTAGAGAAGTAAAACATTTATATTCAATTCAGTAAGTATAGAACTTGTCAAAGTGTTAATGTAATAACCATTATACATGTGGTTTAGAGTGTTAATATATTTTATTCCCCATCCCCTCCAGTACACATTGTCTATACACTCAATAACCAAGCTATATATTCGAATTTTGGAGCCTGTTTTTGTCCTTTTCTTTTAAGGCTTGTCTGTGGCAAAGTTGTAATAAGATAATTCGAGACTCGACGAAGGATACACTCATTAACAATTTTCCATTACCCACCATCTCGTCCTATCCGTTCTATTAATCTGTCATTTAGTAGTGCATACAAATTACTTTCATGGGAGGGGTTTTGTTTGTGGAAAATTATAGAAGATAGCTCCTAAGCGTAATCTTTATGGTAAAAATTAAAAACATGTTATTCTATTGGAGGGATTTGAACCTCCAAGCTTCACCCTTGTATACGCCACTGCTCTCACTTATCAGACATATCTGATCGATGACTGGCAAAAGACTGCTTCAACATTTTCCACGCGCTGATCACCAGATAACCTTTCGCGACGCGTCGAATCAGTAAAGATAGACAAGAACATATCTAAAGAGCCTCTTCCCTTCAATACTGAGGCGTGTAGCGGAAGGTATTGTCAACCATGATATAAAATATTAACTTCTTCATTTTCCTGAAGTCAAATGGGTCTGTTATTTCAACCCTTTCATCCTTATATATAAGTACTCAAGGGTTGGAACTTCAATAGTGGCAACTATATATTTGCAACTAATACAAAATAAATGCAAGTTCAATGCTGAACATTCCTCCACCAGCAATGTGTATAACCGTTGCCAGCAATGTGGAAGTCGAAGGATACCTTCAGTAGGTCCTGTTATATTGATAGTTCGAATGGAGCGGTGCATAACTTCAAGAATATTTAGAACAATTCTGAAGCAAATGCCACGACATTGTTCCTTCTTCTTAGGAATCAAGTGGAAGTCACAAGGACTTAAATCCGAGAAGTATGGAGTATGGCAGAGCTCTTTCTAATCCCATTCATTAAATAAATCTGTCATAGCTAGCGCTGCATATGCTCGCACATTATTCTTCAAAATCACGAGTGGTTTCAACAGAGAGTGTCACTGCTTCTTTCTAAAAGCTGTTTGCAATTTGTGTTCCAAATATGAACTGTGCACACTGGTGGTTTGCTGGAGGTTGATAGAATGCGTTAGGTTAACACCATCATTGTGGTGCACGAAATCACCATAACTTTCACATTGTTGGAGTTCTGTTGAAAATCTTGATTTCGGGGTGACCTGTAATGAAGTCATTCGTTTGATACACGTTTCATTTGCAGCTTGTACAATTTGTATTGTGGCTAATCTAACGTAATGATACAACGGAGAAAAGCCTCTCCTTCACACTCTCTGTGTTCCAAATGGATGTGTGGGCAGTGCTATATCAAACCCATTTCTGTATTTCGGTCAAACAATACGGAATCCATCGTGATGCAAATTTTCTCATATCCTGGCAGTTCTTCAGAATATGAAGCATAATCGTATGTGTCAATCCTGTTTCGAGCGAGTTCACGGATCAGATGGCTTTGATCCTTGTTCAGTGATGTGTAAAAAGACGGGTATGACCTGGCCGAAGCATGTCTGCCAAATTTCGGAGTCCCTTGTCGAAGTCTTTTATATATCTTGCCACTGCTCTTTAAGACAATGAGGATTCTGCGCAAGTCTTTTGATGTTCTTGACGACATTGACATGCTGTACAGCTTTTAGTGCATTCAGTTTTTATCCCTCTCAGTTGTTCTTGATTCTGACTGATTGCACTAGATTAGACTGCACTGTAACAGCCTTACATTAGACCAATCGCTAAACAAGGCCCGTTCCTTCTCATAATCGCGCATGCGCGTGTTGCGAAAAGGAAAGTTTATTTGTGAGGAGGTAAAGTAAGTATGTCACGTTTGCTATCAACGACATTATTTGATTCCGCGTTGCGTAGCTTATCTACCACACTCTTGCCACTACTGAAGTTACAATCTTTGTGTGTATGCATATATATACAAATTGTGTGTATTAACGTATTCTCTCCTTCACACACACATAATAAAACCCGATAACCCCATTTGGACAAAATTTGAGTTAAGCCTTCCTGGAAGAATATATTTTTTCACGAGCACGATAATTATTATTCAAGAAAAACTTATGTATTTCCATCATCTCGATTTAAAGCACAATACATGGTTATTTCTTTAAATATTCTTTTTTTTTCTTTTCAGAAACTACATTGCAATGTTTCTTGACATTTTTCACGGATGTTTGAAACTTTTGTCAAAGCATAGTTACAATTATTTTTAAAATCCCCCCACAACAGTTAACTGCGTGTGCGGGCACGCACACATTAACATACTTTTTATTATATTTGAGTAACTTCTTATCTGGCAATAAAGCTTGTTGCTTCTCAATAATGCTATGTTAATTTAGTCCATCATCCAACTTAATAAGCTATCTTAAGGTTAAATTATACGTATTTAACTTTATAAATGGCAACAAACAATTAATACTTGAGTCTCTCTCACTTAAAACAGTTGATTGGTCCCGATCGCGAACTCGTGGTTTCGATTGTGAACTATCCTTCGAGTCGCAAGATCGAGTCCTGATGCCATTAAAGACGGACTTTATAGAGAGGCTGACGAGCGTCAAATCTGTTTAAGCTTAAAATTTTCACGTTGGCGTGGTGTGGAAGTTTGGAGAAAAGTCTGTCAGCTCAAGTGACGTCCTCGCCATATGACCACGATTCAAAATTATGAAATCCGTTTCGACACATTAGCTCTCGCGTAACTTCGTACTGAAACGGTAATAAGCAATCAATCAATCAGCCTCACTTAAAGCAATCTCTAACTTCGGAGTACTTGACCGTTATTTGAAACTCGCTTTCAAAATTTTCCTCGGATATTTTCCGGAAAAAAAATGTACTAATATTAAAATAAATTTTATTAAGATCATAAAACACACAAATTCTATTTATATAATGTTATGTCCTTGAAGTGGAGAAAAATTCTTTAAATGTGAAGTATTTTTCCTCTAATATGAATAAAATTACCAATTCATTTTACGTTAGCAATAAAAAAGGACAACAAGTAGAACATGTTTTGCTCATGATAAAATTGACTCTCATTCGAGCAGAAATGAATAACATGATAAAATGAGACGTTTTGTAAACTCTAAGGCCAAAGGATGATATTACTAAATGTTAAAGCATTTTTCTATCTAAAATAGATTACCGAATTAAGATACGAAAGACGTTAATATTAAGCGAAAATAGTTGTAAATAATTCTCCCAGTCAATCGTGGAATTATTTTTTTTAAGAATAGTTTTAATGACTTTTATCACATTTTATATTTGTCTATATACTATCATTTTATTATTGTCATAAAAATATCTCAAAGTCTCAAATCTTAAAGTTATATTTTTAGCACATAGCAGATATTGGTTTAAAAAAGATGATAAGCAACATTGATACTTCAGGGGAATAGTTTTTTTTTCTTTTACTAATTATCAAACAAATATCTCTTCAAAATAATACTTCTGAAAAATATTTTTAAGCGTTATAAGAGCATTTATAAATCCCTCCTTCCATCTTGTAATTTAATATTTCAGAGATATCTCCGTAATAAAATTATTTATCAGAAACATTTGATGCATTTTAATAATAAACTTCCAAAAGCTTCATGTTTCGCATTATAAAAAGGATTTGAAATTTCTCTACATAGATTCATTTGTTTCTAATAACATCCGAGAGAAACAGTCTATAATAACAAGGCATTAAAAACAAAGGTAATATCTAGTGAAATATTTAAATTTCTGCAAATGAAACATTTATGTATATATGCAAATGAAATATTTTAAAAAAATTTCAATTACTTCTAAAATAGTTGATGCAAAGGTTTCAATCCCATAAGAATAGTACTTCTTTCATAGGTAAAGGAAATGTTACAAATATATTATAAAACAGTTTCTATTTCACTGTTAGAACAAATAAATCTAAATGACATGTTCCTCTCAGTTTTTAATATTTTATGTTGATATATAGAAAATACAATGGTGTTCATAGTTATAAATCTCGATATTGATTTCTACATAACTTTTTATTTTATTTCTGTTGAAAGTATTAGGGGAAAGAAATACTTAATTCAGTAATTTTTTAGATATAGGAAGGAAGCATATGTTGTCTTAAAATATTTTACGTATTATATTATTTTAAAAAGTAATTAATACAAAATATTAATTAAATTATAAATGCATCATACATTAAAATAAATGTGTAAATAATTACATATGTTTCAGGATGTTTATTAGTTAATACAGATCATATAAAAAAACTGCAATACGTAAATTTTTCATCAATACAATCAATAATTTTTACATTCACTTTTCAAAGCATCATCTATAAATTGAATTGCTTATTTACTTTCAACAATTTATATGTTGCAGTACACGCTTATTTTATAATAAATCATGTACTGTATTATTAATCACAAATAGTAATAGCTTTTTTTTAAAAAAATATATGATATTACCAGTAAAAATTTAATTTAATTCTTCAATTCCAATGCTTTTAAACAAGAATAAAAAAATGCAGCAAAAATTACAATATTTGAATGACCTTACCTCCCCTCACAGCTTCAGTAATAATTGACCCTTCAATCTGTTCGGTCGCTTTTCGGGACCCATTTTCTAAGAGAGGGGTCCCCTCTTCCTGAATAGTCGCATATTCGACCCTGTTGCTCCTATTAATCCGGATCGAACCATGTTTGAGTTTATCGGATAAATCCGAAGACAAAGTTTGCCACGGAATATATGTGGGAAAGTCCACACTGCTACTGAAACTCTCCTGAAAGAACATACCGGCTGCTTTTGCTTACACCCCACCTCAAAAACGAATTTTAGAGAGAGACATGAGTTAGTACACGCGACTGGGACCAGAAATATCACGCTGCTCGAATGCCGGGTGAATAACAACGTTCCTGAATAATTGGTGTGAGATTATCTTTAGAAATTTGGACCTTGGGCAGTGTTGAAAGACGGGCTTGGCAATCAAATCTCTCGCTCTATCTATTGGATTTCAATCAACCTTTAAGAAGTGAGAAAACGTGCTGGCGACTGGAGGAGAGAGATTTCCTGCTTCGCGTAAAGGAGATTCGACGATTGCTTGTTGGCGAGTTCGAAAAATGAGAGAGAGAGGGAGAGAGAGAGAGAAAAAAAAAGTAAATAAAAACCTTGACAAACAGGCTGGCGGGTTGAAAAAGTCCGAGTAGTCAAATTCGAAAAGCATATGTTGTGCAGCGTGATATGGCAGTAGTGCTTCTTTTGCAAGGAAATGTAGCCGAAAGAAGAATAAAAATAAAAATAAGAAAATAAATAAATAAAAATAGAGGGAAAAAAATATTTTAAACTTCACCTGATCTTCAACATCAGGGTTGCCAAGTTTCACACTTCATCCTTTCGAATGGGCGGATTTATTGGCGTGGCAGAACGGTAATGAATTTATAAACGTCTAAAATAATTTTTTTTTGGGGTGGAGCAGAAAAATGGTGCTATACATATTCTGAACATTTAAATTTCATATTGATAATATTCTTTGAGCGATAAAAATATTTTCCTTTTTTATGGGGGAAATAAATACAAAACCTCTTTTATAAAATGGAGTGATACGTCTTTCTTGAGAAGCATGTTTTAATGATTATCCTTAAAATATTAATATTACTCTCATACATTTCTTATATGAATTCTGCGAGATTTATATTTAAAAAAGCTCTGTAAATCAATGTAATGAATAAAAAAGTTTAAAAAAATTAGTTATTTAATTTTTATTGATAATAATAATAATGGAAGCCCAGTGGCTGAGTGGTTAGTGCATCGCGCTTCCACATTACAAGCCCGATATTCGAACCCAGGGCTGGGAAAGGTTGACTTCATCCCTTCTGTGGGTCGATAAAAAGAGTACCAA
Organism: Trichonephila inaurata madagascariensis; assembly: GCA_019973955.1. NCBI lineage: Eukaryota > Metazoa > Arthropoda > Arachnida > Araneae > Nephilidae > Trichonephila > Trichonephila inaurata. The sequence goes on from BMAV01023445.1 coordinate 235,854, forward strand.
GCTTGCTTGGGAACTTAACACTGGAGGTTTTGCATCAGACTGACCACTTGACCGGAACATCTGCTAATGCACCTCAGGGCCCAAGGTCGCGTATACTGAGTTGGGAACAGTAGGCCTTGGCCCTCATGGGGTGTCGCGCCCCACTTAGTTAAGTTAATAATAATAATAACTAAATGCATTAATGATGAATTCTACGGATGTATTTGCACACGTGTTGAAAAACAAATGAGAAAATTCCCCCCCTAAAAAAAATAGTCTTTTTATCTATATTTTTCCTTTCTTCAATAAATACATATATATTTATATATTCAGAAAACAATTTTCTTTGCTTTTAGTGAACTTTATTAAAAGATTTTGACTTTTATCCTATATTTTAAATTTTAAAAAAAATTGTGTTTTCACACATTTTCTGGGAATGTTTTTTATACATTTTTTTTATTTTCACATTGTAAATATTATATTAATTTTTTTTCTTTCTGATTCATTTATTTTCATCTTATTATAAGATGATTAATTTTCATTATGATAAGATTCATCTTACATTATAAGATGGATTCTTAACACTCTGCGTTTGTTTTTTCCCTCTCTAAAAAGTAAATGGAAAATTCTCATCATTATTCTTCATTATAAGCTTGACTAATACTATAACCGAGAAAAGTAGCTAAATAAATTATCGAAGTTCCCCTCCTTTGCATTTAATATACTCATCGCGTTAATAAAACTTTTATTGTTTCATTAGAAAAGTAACAAGTAAGTAAAGTATCACAGCAATCTGTTTGGGTAGAAATATGGGTTTGAATAGGTACAATGTTAATGAAATGTTTATTTATTTTGCAGTAATGTGAAAAATATATACGAGTATATAAATACACTTTCGCGTCTCTTAGCTATCAAGTTCATCAGTGGATAAGGAATTAAAACCTGTAGAAGAATTAGAATACAAATTTCTCTGTTTCCTCATAACATATATATGCAATATGTAAGAGTTGTATATTGAGCCATTTATTTGAATAAAATAAGAATTAGAATGTGATCTTATACACTGCTGACCACCGTAAATGCAACACCAAGAAAGACAAGAGATAGCACAACAAAATTTATTTTCTAGATAACATGTTGACCAAGTATCAAATGATTAAATTTATAGACTTCTGTGAAGTGTGGTTCCTGCCAGAATCAGTAGCCAGAGTAGCCGCCATTGTTGGAGATCACCGCTGCCACACGACTCGGCATTGATTTAGAGAGACTTTGGATGTGTTCTTGGGGTACAGCAGACCAAGCAGCTTCCACACGCTGCCAAAGTTG
>BMAV01023445.1:250000-263381 GCA_019973955.1 Trichonephila inaurata madagascariensis
TCTTTGAAGCAGAATACTTATTTTAACTTACGAGTTTATTTGCATATAATACATATTTAGTAAAATATCAGATGTGATATCATTAAAATAAATAAATTTTTCGTAAATAAAACTTCTACGCGCATATGGATATATTTTAAGCTCTGGCTTTATAAATTAAGGGGACAGACACAATACGATTCAATTGACAAAAATCAGTCAAAAATCAAAATCTAATTTTTTGAGCCTAAATTATTCTTTATATACTTTTCTATAATTTCACAAAATTTGAAAGTTCTAAACTTAAAAAGCGTAGAGTTATGATAGCTTTTGCTTTCGTTTTTATTCACATCTCTATGGCAAATCCAAACTTTAAATTTACTTATCTCAGAAAGATAAAATAATTAGTTTGTCTTCATTTAAAATGCTAAGGCATTTTTTTCTATTGTGCCTAATGCTTTGATTTTTTTACGCATTGCTAATAGTACATATAAACAAAAGTTGGTATGCATTTTTTCAAAGCAATACTTATTTTTTTAAAAATAATTGAATTCGGAATTAATACATTTTTTAAGGAATTTTCAATAAGCATTCATAAAAAAAAAGTATATTGTACGAATACCAATTATATAATCGCAAAGCCCATACCAACTTTTGTTAAACATAGCTTGACGTACTTGTAAATCAAATTTCATGCGTGAACGTAAATTTTTGTAGGAGGAGTAACATTTTAAAGTCCCTTCACGAATTTTAAGTTTTTCCTTAAAAAATTAAATGACTAGTTTCTTATGAAATTTTGAGCTCAAAATCTGTTTTACATATTTAACACACATAGGAGGCAACCAAAAAAAAAAAAAAAATTTGAAAATCCTTAAATTAAAGATTTTTGCGTAAATCGTACCATGTCCTCTTAAATAGAAAGTTTTTGATAAATAATAAAAATACGTAAAACGAAGACTTTAAAAATTGTAAAGATTTCTTTACACGCCAGAATTTTATCTCTAAAATTTCAAATTAAAGTAGAATGATAAAAACTAACCGGTTATTGTAGAAATATTAAAGATTTGTATGAATCTATAAATTTACATTGCTTTTAAGTTTCGAAGAACTTACAAAAATATCTTTTATAATAGATATCTTGCGTAATAAATATTTATCTTATCAAAATGTTTTCCATTTAGCATACATAATCATTCTGAAAATGAAAAGAACTAATTTGAAATCTATTTTTCTGATATCGTAGTGTTGTCATTGTAATATTAATTAAGTTTAAAATTACTTTTTATTCTTCTCTTGCTCTAATTTTGATAAAATTTCAAATTAACATCACTTTAAATGACGAACCCCACTTTTTACGAAAGTTTTATATGGGAACTATAACATCTCTTTTTCACTACGACGTAGAGAAAGTTTATTATATCTAAAGATATTATATACGCGATATTATCACAAAACAGCTTTAAAATTTAGGAAGACCGTAGGGACACCGAAAGTTTACGAACCTGTTAAGACTTCGAATAAATAGATCGCATCTGATTTTAAAGATGTTAAGCGTTTTGGAGTTTAAAAATTCCTTCATGTTTCTCAGATGTCTCATCAACACACACAAATGCAAATACGACTTATGTTCTGAATTTGTGTTGCGGATTCTCGCATAAAATATTGCAAGTTATACGCTTGTTTATAGAATATTCATTTTATTATCACACGCAAGGACGTATTAAGACTCTTTAAAGCCCTGGGCCCAGAGAAATCTAATGATTTTTTGAGGCCCTGGGCCAGTGCCGATTTATCCTTTGGTCACTTTGGGCGAGCACCCAGGGGCTCGGAGAAGCCCAGAAGGGCCCAGATAATCTTGACTTTACCGGATTTTCTGGTTATAAATTTCGATCCTCCGGTGCCAAGGGACAGGTAGATCTTCTGCATCCAGGGCCCGAAATGAGTTTAATTCGGCACTACCCTGGGCCCCTATGCTAAAGTAGGCCCTACATGAGATCTTTAAAGGTAGACAGTAGCATGCATTGTCAAATACTCGTTCAAACGGTAATTTGAAACAAATGTGCACGACTCACAATCTCAAAAACCTAGGCACAAACCGGATCGATCAATGGCTGCAATTCGTCAAAATGAGTTGAATGATTCTTTATGGTATTAGGCCTAGGCTAGAGATGGATAAAGGTCATCTTATAATAATATAGTCTAACCGTCTTGCCACTTTTGTCAGTTGACATGTATGAAATTCCCTGATTTTCGGGGAATATATACGGGAATAATATTTCACCATTAAAATTATCCGGATCAGGATCTTATTAAGACAGGAGTTGAGAACAAAACGAGGCCCCCACTAAGAGTGTGATCTTGGGACCGGGCCCAGGTGGGCCATGCCTTAAGACGTCCCTGATCATACGAATCATAGGCTTATTTGCTATTTCCAAACAAAAAATATCTGTTTCTACTGGGTTGAAAATCTTTTGGTTCATTATTCCACGCATCGTATTAATTCTTTTTATTTAAATTGTTAACAAGTGTGTAAAAATAAAATTAACAATTAAATACAATAATTCATAGAAAGATTAATCATGAAAATGTAAATGTAAAACATTATATAACTTTAAAGAGGGACAACAAAGTATTTAATGTATTTAATTATATATTAAAGTTAAGCTCACAAATTATGTCAAACTCAGTTAACAGAAAAGTGTTAAAAAATTCTAAGTCGGATCACATTTTATCTGTCTCAAGAATTTTCAGTTAGTCTAAATACGGTTAATCTCATGAACTTAGGACGAATACATATGAGTTGAAATATAGATAATTAACCCTTAATAAGTTTTCTCAGCAGAAAATGTTGTTGAATAAAAATAATTATAAGGAAAAAAAAACATTCTGTATAAAATACTTTACAAAACACTTAGATATTATTTGCGTTATAAACAATTAACTTTGAGATTAATTCAAAACAAAGAATTTTAATTATTTCAATGTGGAATATTTTGTTACACAATTAAATGAAAGAGCTATATTTTAGATTAAGTAATAACAAAATCTCGGAAAAAAATAAAATATGTTTCTTTTTTGCAATCTTGCGAATTTGACTTAAAATTTAAAAAAAATATTGTTAAAAAGTCCCTAATTTTTATATTTCATTTTATTTATGTATTTATTTTTGAAATTCGAACACTGTTTTAGAAATTTTATGCAGACATAACAAGTTTTTCATTCTTATTTGTGTGGTTTTATCTCATTTAAAATAATAATGAAATACTTAATAGAAAAGTTGTGAATTTTCTTATATTTGAAATACGAGATTGTACTTTCTTAAGAGTATTTTGTATCAGTTTCAGCACATTAAGAGAATAGTTGAATCACCACTTTATTTAAAAATAAGTATGAATTAGTTTAATTGTTTTTTCTGAATCTCTCAGATTCAAAAATTAAATTTCTCCAAGAAAGCTTTCTAAGAAAATATAATTAACATACAATTGTTATGATTGCTTAGCGTATACTGCTCCTGTATCCTTTTTAAGTTTACTTGAAAAACTCGCAGTAAATCTAAACCTGAAGTTAAATCCTCGTTTTACTTACAGCATACGATTTATATTTTACAAGAAACAAATTTTATTTAAGGTATATAAAAAAAACCGATAAGACATGCATATTGTTATACAAATAACTTCTACCATTGCATGCTTTAAATTAAATGGTTTCTGAATCAAATGTAGCGAAAATATTAACAATAATTACTTCCACGTACGTGTCATTTTCAGATGCTTCTTTTTTTGAGAAATCTTGGATTTTCTCTCTAAAATATTAAATGAAAATTAATTTATGCCGCTAAAGCAAATGGTTTGGGTCTTCACAGCTAGCGTTGTGTGAGTTGAGTTGAGGATTCTAGCTTGGATTCCATTCAAGACCATTACTACTGCTAGTAGAGTTCTGTGGTCTGACTTGGAGATTAGGAGAGCACACAGATCTGTTGTAGTAATTATCGCATGACAATAATACAAAATTATGAGTACATTAATTATAATTAACCAACAAATTAACATAGACTGTAATGGTGATAAAGAAAATTTTTTTTTGATAGATATACACATAAATTTATCAAAAAGTTTGTTCAAGCCACAATCGTGGAGCTGTAGTTTTATATATTTAAAAAAGTAGATTACTCTTCAAAATTCTTACTTTCAATATTTTCCCTTTCTAAGGAGATACATACAGTGGAGCACTTTAAACAAAGTACAAACACATCTATGCAAGGAGTTGTAGGGAACATTTATAAAAATTAAAAAAAAAGGTTGTTCAAAAATATTAAAAATCATAAAAGTTGTTGGAATTTTAAAACATTGAATTTTTTAAAATTACTTGTTTTATTCTTAAAAATGCAAGCATTCCTCCGTGTGTGTATATTATACACAGTCCAGTCACATTAATATGACCACCTGTCAAAAACCAGAATAACCATCTTTCGCAAAGCGGATTGATGCGATACGTGCTGGAAGAGAGTCAATTAGGTTCTTGAAGGTGTTCACTGGAATGGTGAGCCATGTCGACTCCAGTGCCGTGGCCAGCTGCGCAAGATTACGCGGATGAAGATCCATGGCGCGAACAACCGGATCGAGATAGACCCACAGATCTTCGATTGGATTTAAGTCTGGTGAGTTTGCTGGTCAGAGGAGAACGGTAAACTCATCCTGGTGCTCTTCGAAACACGAACGTACACTGCCAGCTGTATGCCATTTTGCATTGTCCTGCTGGTAAATGTCATCCTTCTGAGGAAGAACAATTCGCATATAGGGGTGGACATGGTCCGCAAGGACAGATGCGTACTTATAATGATTCATTGTGACTTTCACACTGATGAGTGAACAGAAAGAATATCAGAAAAACATTTCCCAGATTATAAGGCTTCAGCCTCCAGCCTGAACCATCCCGGAAATGCAGGGTATTTGCTTTCAGAGGTTTCAGGCCGTATACACCACCGTCCATATGTCTGATGGAGCATAAAACGTGATTCATCAGAAAACGCTACCTGTCGCCACTCAGTGGATGTCCAGTTGCAGTACTGGCCTTCAAAGTCCAGTCTTCGTTGCCGATGAACAGCCGTCAGCATAGGTGTATGAACCAGGCGTCTGCTTCGGAGACCTAGGCGCAGCAAAGTTCGCTGAATAGTAGTTGGGAGACACTGTTGATAGCCCGTTAGTTCATCTGGCTGGTCAGTTGCTCAGCAGTAGCACACACACACGTCTATTCTCCCGAAAACATCTTCGCAGTCATCGTTCACCTCTGTCATATATGGTCCATGGTGCACCCCATTTGCCACGTCTCTGATTTTGGACTGTCCCATTTCGCCATGCATGGTATACTTTTACCACGGTAGCACGCGAACAGTTCACAAACTTCACCGTTTCGGAAATGTTTCCATATTTGGTCCGAAAGCCAATGATCATGTCCTTTTGAATGTTGGACAAATTGCTCTATTTCTGCATTATGACAACGATTGCAATGTTTTCTGAAGCCCTCACACACCCTTTTTATACGCTCATCTACACTGGGCTACCACCAACTTCTGTGATTATTTATTTAATGTCGTCGACAAAATTACGTTGCGGTCACATTAAAGTGACTGTGGACTGTGTATTTATTCACATGTTATTGTGCATTTGTGAAGTGTTTGGATTGTCACAACTCATGATGAGATATTTTTCAGGAAACAGTTTGACTTTTTGAAACCAGGAGTGCTCAGTTGTAGATTGAGTAGAGCTACAAAGTTTATTAAGCGCTCTTTTTGCATTTTTACAAACAACTGACGAACATTACACCTCCCATTGAATGGAGAAGAGCACTTTTTCGAAAACATAGTTGTGGCATGTATGATCCTTCACAACTTTGCGATGCTTGCGACTCTTGCGGGAGAGTTTTGAAGACAAATATCGATCACTTAGAAGGTATGCCAAATATACGCTAGAAAGCCAAGAAATTTGAGAAATCACTTTGCTAATGATTTTGCTGCATAAAGTGAGTGGGATTGGCAATATAATAGCCCTTTTCTGTACTGTGTCGTTAGTTTTTAATAAAAGTAGGAATAAATAAATTCTTTTTACTGGTTGTACAGTTAGTTTTTGTTGTGTATACACAAGTGCTCAGACATTAGGTAAGATAAAAGAGTTTGCTAAAGGATTTTTGGGAAATTTTCACATTGAAATTAAGGAATCATAGTCATTGAAAAAATTACTTTACTTCTTAAGAAGACGCAGCTCCTTGAAAATGAGTAAAATACTGAATTTTTTCATATAACCTTTTATTAATTGCATGGCTTTTCTAAATTTTTGAACACAACACACATGCACACGCACATACATATGCTTAAATTTTTATTGCAAGTTTGAATAACGTAACTAAATTCAGATACAAATTTGCAATACACTGACATATATGACTACTTAAAAATTGAATAATAATAATATACAGATCAATTTAAGTTACAATTATGCTGAATCATTATCTATTTATGAATGAAAAACGAAGACAAATTAAAATATTTTTCTTCTAAAAAAGGAAAATTCATTCATAATCTTCACTTATGTTTATTTCGTATCAAACAGCTTTTTTAATAAATTAAAAAAAATAATTAAAGTTTTTTGAGCGGATGTGTTTTATGTTTATTGCAATATTGGTTTTTAATACTGTAATCAAATGTAGCATAAGCTTCTAATATAAGCACAGAAATAACTTGCTCTTATATGGAAAAAAACAATGTCAATAATTTCTTAATGGCAAATTTTATCTTATCATCAATATAAACGCTTTAGAATCTGATGTGTGGATTTTTATCGATTTATTTCTTCTAGAATGTTTCAGATCAGAATCAATCAGCATGAATTTGAAAAATGATTTTCTAGAAAGAGTTTGTGTTGTATGATTTAAATTTTCTCTGTTGTTTCTCAGAAATGACGTATTTTTATTTAACATATTATGGTTTTTATTAACAATCTAAAACTTCTTGTTTTTCGACCAATTTTAATTTTAGAGCCTAAAGTTAATGTTATGGGGTCTTAAACTTTATCTTTTATACATCTAGATTACTGTACTTATTACATATACTTTAAAAAAATGCTGTATGTAAACATTCTAAAAAGTAACTGTGTTTCTTTTGGGCCTTAAAATGAATTTCTCTGACCGCAATTGAGAGTCTTGAAATATTTAAAAAATATTAAAAAATAGTTTTAAGAGTAAAGAAAAATGGTAAACAGGGTTTTTTTTTTTTCATATCTCCTTCCCCCTTTGTTTTTAAATATATTTCCATACATATGAATTAATGCAATGCTCTGCAGAGATTCAAGAAAAACGAATGAATGTTTCTTAAAATTAGTTTTTAAATCTCACGAAGTCAACAGCTTAAAAATAGTTTTCGATCTCTTAGTATTAAAGTACTGTGACGTCAGCTCAGTAGTCGAACACTTCCCGACAATACTTGTCACGTTTGATGCACTGGGAGACCGGAATGTACGGATGGGACATTGTTTCTCCCAAAAGAAGCCGGGTATTCTTCCCCCACGCCCGAGGGCAAACAGGTGTCTCGCTGAATCTGAAGGCGGCTATGTTGGAAACACACACATCCCTCTCCGACTCTCAGATAATGTCGGGCACCATGATCTTTTTGGAAAAAGTTCCAGTGAACAGTATCCGTTGTTGGATTCCCCTCACAATGTGAGTCACGAATATTTGAATGAAAAAGAATGTCGACCTGTTGTGATAAAAACAAACCCTGAAGGATGTCCTCAATGTTAAAGTGTCAAGACGATTTATAAACCCACCAGATGGTAAACTAGGTACGGCGACGAAGTTGGTTTCAGATGCACCAGCCTATTGTTTCCAAGCACCAATGGAGTTGAGGCTGAAGCGAGGAGGGTTTTGTGCAGATCCTCTACGCTCGCCATTCAGAGATGATTGACGGCTTGAAAGAGGCCGCCCAGGGGATTTAAAGAGTCGGCTCGCAAGTTGACAAGTAGCTTCTAGATCTCTTTCAATATTTTGCATTACCTTCGCATCAGTTTTTTGTTTGTTTTCGAAGACTCTCTATAGAGGTTGCGGAGGCAGCAGCACCTCAAGGACCAAGAGATAGAAATGGCGATAACCTCTTAAAGACGGAGTCTGCGAAGGAACCACTAGAGTGATCTTGGACCGTAAAAGCGAAAGGGGTAAAGTGGACAGTAGGGTTTCCAATTTCGCGGGTTTTTCCCTGCCCAGGAATGTAATTGTCGTTCCCGGGAGATTCCCGGAAATACATCCAAATTTCAAAAAATTTAAAAAAAAGTTGTTTTTAAATAAAATCAATAATAATTGTATAAAATGCGTATATATATAAATTCCAAAATTAATACATATTTATATAATCAGCTAAAAATACAAAAAATATATAATAAATTGATTATTCGTTTTTAAAATAGGATTTCAGAAGCATTAGCACCTTTATACTTTTATCACTCAGCCTAGTTCTAAGCTTTGTGACGAACAATTCGGCAGCAGAAAATGCTCTCTTGGCTTCAACTGATGCTGGAGGAATTGTTTTTAATGCCTCACATAGTTTTATAATGTTTGGTGATGGATTTTCAGTCGAGTCGAACAACTGTATCTCTTGTTTCATGATTTTGTTAAAACAAGTACTTTTATCGGTTGAACAATGTAAAACTTTTGTTTTAGATTATATATTCCTTTCTCTAATTTTTCGTCCAACGTCGAGGTTTTTCTTTCAAAATCTCCATGCTCTTTTCTTCTGAGCGCGAAGAGTTGGATATTGATTCCTCTTCGTAGAAAAGCCTTGTCCCTATCTTTGCTTGTCTAACCAAACAATTTTTACTAGGCAATCGCGAAATATAGACAGTAACCACAGCTGTTTTGTATTTTCTCCCAAAATTCAGGTGTTCAGTTCTCAAATTCACAACTCATTTACAAATCTGTAAACTAAGTGCAAAATAAATGATGTGGCTACGAGTGTTTCTCAATTTAAATAAAACATTTATTAGATATTTACAAGGATGCATAAAAAAGGTTAAATATTATCGCGCACGCTCATAGCCGTCTGCTCCCTCCAAACGCATCTAGAGGAATTCTCCCTCCCTCTCTCCTCGGAACGCTTTTCCTCCCCCTGTTGCGACACGAGTGAAGAGAAACCAAGCGCTCGCCCCTCATCAGGTCAACCACCCCTTCGCTCCTTGGGTGCTTTCACAACATCAGGCATTGCATTAATCCTATTAAATTAACGTTGCGTCTCTCACTAATAATCTTTGGATTACAGAATACTTCATATTTTTCACAAATTCTGAGTTTTGTTCATTCAATTCTCCAATAACGAAAGAAAATACATCTTCTGCAGTCAGCAAAGTTGCATTTCGACTGCATAATTTTTCTAAGCCAATTTTTTCTGACTTGACGACTGTTGCAATTGAAGTCACAATTTCAAACTCTACATTGGCCATCATTTGTTCTTTTTAAATGAAAATTAATGCTTTTAAAATTGCTGACTTTATTCCTAAAAATCTTTCAAACATTGCCAACAAACTATTCCAGAGTGTTTTAGTATCCAAGCAAACCACCTTTTCACAGTTAAACTCTTCTTTAACATATTTTTGTAAAATATCATTCTTGAGAAGTGATTTTCTGAATAATTTTACTACATTTCTAAGCCCCATGCGATTCCCGGGAACGAAATATAATTTCCGGGAATACAGAAATCTTATGATTTCCCGGGAAAGAAACCCTTGGGGACTGCCGCACCCGGGAGCCGATCATCTTTCAAGATTTCTTAACCTTAAACGGGACTAGAACTTTTCTCCAGCGAAAGGCTGCGAAAAGCAAAAATTTACTACTGAATATAATGTTTTGTTTAATTTATTTGGAATAAAATGCCTTTTGGCAAAAGCTGTGTGAGCCCTCACAGTACCCAGTAAAATAGTAACCTTACTGACTCACATTGTTACACACAGTACATTACAATAATATATAAAATATAAACTTTGTTTATTTTTATTGTAAATATGATAACATTTATATATTTTTTATGCATTGGGACCAATAAGAAAATACTTCATTTGATAATTTATCCAATTCTGTTATGAAGATAATGAGTAGATTTTTAAACCAGTAATGCAGTTCAGCTAATCACTAGTTATAAGTTTTCTGGTCTATAAATGCACATACCAAATTATGTGTCCAAATTCTCCGCCAAGACCGTTATCTACACTAATCAAAGAAAGTCCACGAGATGGCACAAAAACAAAACGACTGAGATGCGTGAAATTTGGCACGTTGAAGGTATAGGTGCACTTATAGCGCACATCTCAATGAGATATTTTCGGATTTCGGTTTCAGAATTTTTAAAATACAGTTTCAAGCTATACTTCATATAGCTAGCGATATGATGTCACGTTTATCTCTGAATATGAAAATGTATGCCTTAGGCCAGTGTTTCTCAAACTTTTAGTATTTGCGACCCGATATTCAGTCATAAATTTCATCGCAGCCCCCCCTAACTCCTTAGAATAAAATGTACTGAATTCAATAATACCAAACTTTGACGCTAAAGCTACAATACGATTTAACCTTTTAAGTACCACCGGTGTATATAAACGTCTCGCTAAGCCAAAGCTTTAATTGTCTCGGACGTATATATACGTCTTTCTGAAATACGATGTTTTCCGTGCACTGCTTTCCATAAAATTATTCCGAAGGCTTTGAAACGCAATAAAAGAATTTTGACAATGTTTGCGAAGGATTTACTTATTTCACAAGAATTGCTTATTTTTTCTTCCCCCCACCCTTCCTCTCAATAAATCCCATACGCACGCCTACTTGGAAAACGGTATCATAGGGGAGCGAATCACTTAGCTTTTAATCAGCAGTTAAAGGATTAATTTTAAACCGTACAAATTATCAAAATAAGTGTTAATCTTTGTATATAATTAGAAATATGACAAGCCCTTGGGGTCACTGGTAATTATTGAACTTGTTCTAACTTAGTATTGTTGAATTAATTATAAAATACATTGTGCAGTACTGATGCCTTTATAAGTGTATTATGTGAGTGTAAGTGTAAATTGTATTTTTTATTATGTCACAATGTATTTTATTTGTTTTTACTTTCAGTAAATTAATAATTTTTTTAAAAATAATTTTTACAATAAATGCCTTTTAGTAAAAGTTTTTGTTACTAAAATAAAACGTTTACGATATTTCTTTAAAAAGTTTTCCTTTTCATTTTATTACAATTCATATTTTTAAGGCGTGATGCTTTAAAAATAAATATTATTGAAACTACAAGTATTTAAAATAATATATTAGCTTTTTTATTAATTATTTATTTATAAATAATTAATAAAAAAAGAGAGTAGAAATAAATTATAGTTTAATAAAAAACTAAAAAAACATGCTTTTATGGTAAATCGAACTAAAAAGTAAAAAAAATAGTTCTTAGTATAAGAATAAAAGGATTTGCGAGAAAATTAATGCCATTGGGGTAAAAGCGTGGGGAACTCTATATCAATTGTTATAATTTCTTTCTAGTTCTATTCCGAAATGCTGAGTTAGTGTAAAAATGTAGTACAAAGCACACCCTACTCTTTTACCGCAATGGCATTAATTTTCTCGCTCTAATCATTTTATTCTTATGTTAAGAATTATTTTTTTTTACATTTTAGTTCGATTAACCATAAAAGCGCGTTTTTTTTTTTTAGTTTTTTTTACAACTATAATTTATTTTTCATTTTTTAGTTCGATCTACAATAAAATCATGCATTTTTAGTCTTTTAAACTATTTTTTTATTTATTGATGAATTAATCTTAAATGCGTCATTTTTTAGATTCTGGAATACCCATTGGCCTTCTATCAGTTAATCTCACTTCGAACTTCAATTGATTGATTGATTGATTGAATGAATATTAACGCCGCACTATTCAGCTACACGAGGGGTTTTGGCGACGGACCACGTCATTTTGAACCATGGTCAAGTGACGTGGACGACACCTGAGCTGGAACCCCCTTTCCTAACTACCACACCACACCAACGGGAGGACGTTTTAGTTCTCGACAGATTTAACGTGCATCGCTGCCTTACACGGCGGGTCTTTAGTGGTACTGGGCTCGAACTCGTGACGAGGCAAGCCACCATCCGATACCTGTACCACTCGGCTACCACGGCCACTCGAACTTCAATAAAAGGAACTTTTAAAAAGGAAATCATAATTTCATTAATCTAATTAACATATTTAAATTGTAATACTTGTATATTGTTTTTCAAATTTTTCAAAAATTTATCTTGGCCCGTCAAACATTTTTTTTTTTTAAATTTTTGACCCGCGACCGAAAAAGTTTGCCCATCCCTGAGTTAGAACTAATTATTATTTTCACATGCAAGTTTCTTTTTTTATTATCTCCATTTTCAGAAAAACTAGACAATTGTTTATATTATGGTAAGAAATTGCTGACGCACCCACCCCTTTTTCACATAAAGAAGGTTGCTTTCAGTGTTGTAACTTAATCTTATAGTCGCCAAATCAGGAAATCGTTATTCCTAATGATCCTGATCAGGACAATGGAACAAATTCATGAAATTATTGTATTGTCATTGGTCCTTGAGAAGAGTGCAAAATTTCAAATTAAACTGACCTTTCAAAGTGGGTAAAAATCGAGTTCAAAGATTCCGTTACATACAGGTGAAGTTAATAAGTGTGTTAAAAAAAAAGGTAGCAGAGTGCTGATGTTATTGGTATTTAATTATTACGTGTGTTATGCGGAATTTACTATATATCTTTAAAATAATTGATATTTATTTGGATGTGTGTATGCATGAGAACCAGTAAAACAAAGAATTTTTTAAGTCAATTCCTACTTAGGTAAACAAAGTAAATTTTGTTTTAGTTACTTTTTATGATTACAATTTTAAATAATTAGAGTTCATATAAATATCTATATACATATGGCACAGAATCCCAATATGAAAAAGCAAAAGAGAAAGCGATTTTCTTAGAAATTTTCCATTTTCCTTTCTTTATATGGTGTTGGACTATTATTTTTGTTGGTTATACGCGATTTATTCATTAATTAAATTTAATTATTCCAATAAAATAGTATAGCAAAAAGAAAACACATTTTGAGAAATTATGCCATGCCGGTCGAGATTCGAACCCAAGACCCTTGGATTAGAAGTTCAACGCGCTATCCATTGCGCTACCGGAACACAACGGGCGCTTTTTCTTTTTATATATGGTATTGGACTATTATTTTTGTTTCTATTCATTAATTCAATTTAATTAATGAATTAATATTTGAAAAAACTGTATTAACGTCAAGTATCATCCACTACAAGTTTAAAAAAATGTATTTGAATTTGAATGGATGAATAAA
>BMAV01023445.1:287942-313426 GCA_019973955.1 Trichonephila inaurata madagascariensis
TATTGTACTTAAATAATTTTTTATTGTAATACTATTCTTAAGACAATCTTACGTACATTTTCTAATCTAAGTGACACTATAAATATCATGAATATTATCCATTTATACGCTTTTGCAAAATCACGGTTCCGAGCGTAGTCGGATACCTTTATTAAAAAAAAAATTTTTTTTTCTAATCAGTTGGGAAACCTAAAAAGTAAAGGATGTATTATAAATCAGATAAAACTAAATAAAAATAGTTATAAACATTTATAGAAAATCTGATGGCAATACAAATGAATCCAAATTTAATAAATTAAAAAAAAAATCTAAAAATATACTATGAATTATTCATTAATTCTTTTACAGTGTAATTTTTAAATAGCGTGAATATTTTTTGCAATATTCCTTCCTTGTGTAACATAGTCTTATGTACATAAATATCATATTACATAATTATCTCAAGTTTTTCGCCAAGCGCTACACAAATGCAGTTTTTTTTTACATCAATTCCACACGTATACAACTACCTGTAATTTTCCATAAAATAAGAACTATGACAGTCAGAAATTTCAAGAACATTTTTTTTTATTCAGGGTCATGAGAACAGAGGCGAATCGCAATTTTCTGTAAATTTAAATAAATGAGAAAAAAAGCTACTAATGACAAAACTATAGCTTACTGATTAGAGGGATGTGATTTTGTTACTCAGTTTTATCAGATTATAACGCAGAATTTCGCGTTAAATAAAATCTCTAGTCTCGTGAAGTAAATATTTTTTTGAAAATTAAAAAATAGATTTCACGTACTATATTTGTCCTGTATTCAGGACTTAAAATAAATTCAATGTAGCTAAATATGAGACAATCTGTTCAAAAAATTACTTGGAGCCACCCGGACTTATCAATTCTCTTGATGGTCTGTATGTAGATTAAAAAACAAAAATCAAACTACTTATTATCACTGGAAGCATGTAGCTTGGGGAAGAATTGTTTCCTCCTAGAACACCGAATTCTTGGCCTCGCCTAAAGCTTTGTGGACCAAAAAGTTTTTTCCGACCATTTATCAACGGCTTAAATGTAAGAAATTTGTTACCGATTTCAAGTTATCCCAGATTCTAACAGGACATGGAAATTTTAAGAGCTATTTATCTAGATTTAATTTAATTGATAGTGATATTTGTTTTTGTGGTCAGGATGCTGAAACTGAGAAACATGTATTGTTGTATTGTAAACTTTATTTCTGTAAAAGAGAGAATTTTAAAAAGGAGTTGAAACGTTTAGATATTTCCTGGCCACCTGTTTTGTCTTTGTTGGTCAATTGTACTGAAAGCCTAAATGTCTTAAGAAAATTTGTTTACTGTATAGATTTTTAAAGTTTGATTGGTACCTCCCTTTGTTTATATTTGTGTATTTCCACTCTTCCTTTTTATTTTATGTTTTTGTCTTAAATGTTTGTTTTTATTCAAATTTGTTTTAAATGATATAATTGTGTTACGTCTTTAAGCCTCATGTTATGTAATGTGGAGCATGAGGAGTTTTACAAATAAATTAATTAAAAAAAACTATTTATTATGGCAATATATGGTAGTAAAATTACTTTATATAAATACTTTAAATATATTTTAAATTAATTGAAGAAGTCGAAAAAATTATCTTAATACTATTAGTTTATCCTTTTTTTTCTGACGATGCAAAATTTTACTATGTTAAAAAAATCAGATGATTTTATTCGCTATAAGACCTCTACCGGTACTGAAGATAATCAATTTTACTGTAAATTGGCTGTAAGAGGCATCAAGAGGTTTACACAAAAAACATCTAGTATTGATAAAGGAAATTCGCTACCTTCATAACCCGAATAATGCTTTATGGCGAAATATACTTACACCAAGGTGATTATACTCTGTATCAATATTTTGGTTTACTTTTTCTAAATTTGTGCAATAATTTATTCGAATTGTACACAATCATTTATCCCACAAATTTAGTTTTTCCAATTGATAAAGTTAGACCTAAAATATCATATATATATATATATCATAAAAGTTTACTTAAACGAGATAAGAAAGTTCTTTAAAACTTCATGCAAGTTGATATATGTATTCAGGTTACAGATATTAATGTCAGATTCTGAAATATAAATTTGAGATAACGATATTGAGATTATACATTTTCTGTTTATGTGCATCAGTACTTTAGAAACATGTTTAAATAATAAGGCATTCCAAAATTTCACAGGAAAGATAATTATAAACATATTTTAATTTTATTATACGTAAAAGTTTATATATCAAAAAGTTCGGTAAAAATCACTGTGAATTCAGCTTTATCTAAATGTATTGTTAAAAATAAATTATAGTTTTAAGAAAAACTAAAAAACACGCTTTTATAGTGAATTGAACTAAAAAGTAAAAAAAAAAAAATTCTTAATATAAGAATAAAATGATTAACGAGAAAATTAATGTCATTGGGATAAAAGCGTGGGGTGCTCTATATTAATAGTTATAATTTCTTACTAGATCTATTCCGAAATGCTGAGAGTGTAAAAGTGTAGTACAAAGCACCCCACGATTTTATCCCAATGACTTTGATTTTCTCGTTAATCCTTTTATTCTTATATTAAGAATTTTTTTTTTCTTTTTAGTTCGATTCACTATAAAAGCGTGTTTTTTAGTTTTTCTTAAAACAATAATTTATTTTTCTTTTTTTAGTTCGGTCTGCAATAAAAGCCTATTTTTTTTTAGTTTTTAAAACTATCATTTATTCTTTGTTGAAATTTATCCTTGAGTTTGATATTTGGAGCTGGAATTATATGTCTGCTGGAATTATAGTCTTGCTCTTCAATGGATATTAATACATGGGTCTGAAGGGTAATTATTCTCTCCGTTTACGGGGCCTCGGATGAGTCTCATACCGTTATATTACAAAGATTCCGTCTCTATACATACAGGTCTAACTGATAAAAGTATGTCAAGAAGAAATATTAAATGTCAATCGTATTATCACCTTTTAAACGCATTGCTATAATGTTAATTCGAATCACCACTTCAAAACATATTGCTTTATCAAATTAAAAAATATATTTAGCAGTTAGAGCATAAATTTACCACTTTTTAAACGTATTGCTACAATGTTAATTCGTATCATCACTTCTAAACGTATTACTTTATAAAAATAAAAAAAAAAATATTTAGCAATTAGAACATAAACTATTTTTATTCACATCTTGAGTCTTTTTTTTTTCTTTTCTTTCTCACATAAAGAACACTTTTTTTTGTTTGTTTTATTTTTTTGTAACAAACGTTTTCATTTTTAGGGTCGCACCTTTTTAAGAGGTAGAGTCTTTTGGTCGCCATATCTGGAATTAGTCGCCAAATCTGGAAACGATATGACTTAATCGCCAAATCTCGGAATCTTTACAATTGTTATTTTTGACGATCCTGATCAGGACAATGCAAGAAAATTTTGATATTAATTTATTGTCATCGGTCCTTGACAAGTGTGCAAAATTTCGAATTAATCTGACCTTTTAAAGTGGGTAAAAATCGAGTCCAAAGATTCCATTACATACAAGTGAAACTCATAAACGCGTGTTAAAAAGTACTCGAAATTTCCCGAATTCTAGATATATAAAATTAATATGATTCTTTTTGCCATTTATATCCATTAAAAGTGAATATGCGATACTAAGTGTAATAATCAACAAATCTTACTTTCATTTGCATCGGCATTTAATAATTTTCTTGTATTAAGGTATTCGACTACGTAAGGAACCGTGATTTTGAAAAATAGTATAAGAGAGAATAATTTTTTTTAATAATTAGAGTAATCTGATTAGAATATGCGTATAAAATTATTTTAATATTATTACAATAAAAAATGATTTAAATAGGATTGCTTGGGGAAAAATGAAGAAAGAGTGACAAATATTCAAAACATTATTCTTTTATTCAAATGCTTCTATATTAATAATATTTTGCCTATATATAGCTAAAACTTCTCTACAGAGCCTAAACTAGGATTTTATAAAAAATTCTCATTTTTTTTCAGAGATATTATCAATTGAAATAATTACTGGTGTTTTTTTTTTTTTTGTTAAAATTTATTTACTCAAAAGCATCACAAAACATGAATAAATCCACTTCTAAACAACACATTTCAAAAATCCTAGTTTAGGCTCTATAGAGAAATCTGACCTATATATAGGCAAAATGTGTTGTTATTAAAGAAACATCTTTCACAAAAAAAGAATGTTTTGAAAGTATTTGAATTTTGCCCTCTTTTTTTACCAAAAAATCGCCTTTAAATAATTTTTTCTTGTAATAATAATTTTAAAACAGTTGTATATACATATTCTAATTCAAATTACTCTAAATATCAAAAAAATTATTTATTTATACGCTTTTTCAAAATCCCGGTTTCGAACGTTGTCGGATACCTTAAGATGAGATCTGTACAGTACAGTGCTTCTCAAACTTTCTATACTTATGACCCGATTTTCAATCATAATTTTCATTGCGCACCCCCCTACATACAACAACAATGTATTGAATTCCATATTAATACACTTTGACGTAAAGCTACAGTACGATTTTAATTATAAACCGTACAAATTATCAAAATAAGTATTAAATTTTGTATATAATTTTTTTTTGATATTCTCATAAGGTCACCAGTAATTTTTAAACTCGTTCTTAGCTTAGTACCATTAAGGTATCCGACTACGTTCGGAACCATGATTTTAAAAAAGCACATAAATGTATAATTTTCATGATATTTAGTGTCACTTAGATTAAAATACATGTATAACATTGTTTTAAGGACATTATGACAAAAAAATTATTTAAATACAATATTTTGACAAAAAATTAACTTAGAATAACCTTTTTTCCAAATGTTCTTTTTTTGTAAGAAATGCTTCCATTGTATTAATATTTTGCCTGTATATAGCTCAGACCACTGTACAGAGGCTCAACTATGAGTTTTGAAAAATTCACATTATATTCAGAGTTACAACCATTTGAAATAATTATCGGCGTATTTTCTTAAAATTTATCCCTTCTTTTTTCGTAAAACATGGATAAACCGACTTCCAAGTTATGTATTTCAAAAATTCTAGTTGAGCCTCTGTACAGAGGTCTGAGCTATATACAGGCAAAATATTAATACAATAGAAGCATTTTTTACAAAAGGAGAACATTTGGAAAAAAGGTTATTCTAAGTTAATTTTTTGTCCAAATATTGTACTTAAATAATTTTTTATTGTAATACTATTCTTAACCCAATTTTATATACATTGCCTAATCTAAGTGACGCTAAATGTCATAAATATTATCCATTTACT
The DNA here is from genome assembly GCA_019973955.1 of Trichonephila inaurata madagascariensis. Lineage (NCBI taxonomy): Eukaryota > Metazoa > Arthropoda > Arachnida > Araneae > Nephilidae > Trichonephila > Trichonephila inaurata. Next base: position 293,268 of record BMAV01023445.1, read on the forward strand.
CGCTTTTGCAAAATCACGGTTCCGAACGTAGTCGGATACCTTAAATTAATTATAAAATATACATGGCGCAGTACTGATATATTTGTAAGTGTATTATATCAGTGTAAATGTGTATTTTATTTTTTATTATGTCAAAATGTATTTTGTTTTTTGCTTCCTTTCAGTAAATTATAATATTTTTTAAATAATTTTTGTTTTCGATTTTTCGATATACTTGCTATATCGATAAATTGCTGTTTCGATATACTAGAGGGCACGCCCCGAAGTTTGAGAAACGCTGGTATAGTAATTTTAGAGAACATTTCGTCCATAAATATAACACACCAATAGAAATAAATGAAAGTTTATGTCTAGTTTTATTCGAAAATTTGAGAGCTCGATTCCGATCGTGACTGTCATGCGGAATAATATACGGAGAGGCCATATGTTAAATTTAACTGAGCATTAGAGACCTTGCGCAGAGTTGGAAGAGGTCAGATGTCATTTTTCGACTGACAGTGGCTTGAAATTTCGAAATTTCGTCCCCAGTAGGTTATTCTATTGCACAAGTGGCAGCATTACTTAAAATATGATTTGAATAAATGAACTTAAGAATAAATTATTGCTTATAGCATATTAGTCCAACATATAATTGTTAACACATATTTTGACATCAATAAGGATAAAGAAAATGATAATTCTTTGAAAATAAAACATGTTTAGAATTACAAAGAAAGTTTAAGATATATTACAATGTAATAACCTCGTCGAGGTTATTGATGTTTGGGTTTCAAGTAAAGATCAGCCTTGACTAGTTCAAATTCCACTGTGATTTCACTAACTTAAATCAAATAACTCAGGGTAGGAAATGCACAAGACTACTAATTATAAAAGCAATCACACGTAAAAAGGATACTTAATATTTGAGTACAATCTAATTCATTTACTCTTTGAACACTTTGGACTTCTACGGTCTAATTCACCGTAATTCTGTCGTACGACCTCCTATCGTTATCATTAAACTCTTATCTTATAAATTATGTGACAATTAGCAATAATTGATCATCTAGAAACTACTCGTCGACTAGCTCTCAACCACTATCAACTAACTTTGCGTATCTAAAAGTCAATGCTTAAATAGAACCACTAATTTACATGAATCAAGTATTCTTCTTCGGAAGAAAGTTTCCAATAGAACAACAGTTAAAAAGAAATAAATTTACCCCAAGAGGATTAGTTACATGTTCGCGGATAGACCCGTTACATCACTCAATTTAAGCACTGTTTTCATGCCATTGTAGATGCATGCTAAAATATGTCTTTTCGCATTTCTTATTCATATAAAATCCATTACATTTGAAGAAATATTCTGTTGTAATTCAGAAAGTGTGCTTTCATAAGCCAAAAATAAAAGAAATGTTTTTCATAGTCATCTTTCGTACTGATATTCATTAATATTAGTACTTCTGCATTCATAGTGTGTAGTTTTCCAATCATTAAATGTCTGAAAAGTAAAGTAATAAATACATTTATAACTAGACAAAATCTCAAATTTCTCTATTCGCATGCAAAAGCTCAATGCATCTCAAATGAATATCATTAATAATTAAAAATATGTTTTCTATTTTGTGTTAACAATTCAAGGTTAATAATGAGGAAGATATAAAGAATAAAAAGCTTCAAAGACAAGTGAATCTACGTTGTGGGAAATTTTTTACGGTCTTTAGTATTTATATGCTTACTATCTCTCATCTACACAAATTTTTAAAGTTATTGATTAAATACACAACCGTAATTTTGAAATAGCGTACAAATCATTAATTTTTCGATATTTATTGTCAGTTGAATTAGAATATACATATGAAATTGTTTCAGGAATATTATTACGAGAAAGAATTATTTAAATGCAATAAAATGTTAAAGAAAGACATATATTTTTAAAAGGGTCTGTGTTCATGAAAAATTCTTCTACAATATTTTGCCTATATATAGCTAGAATTTCTGTACCGGGGATGAACAAAAAATTTTTAAAAATTCATTTTATTTTCAGAGTTACGATCCATTGAAATAGTAACCGGTGATTTTTTTTTAAAAAAATATCTCTATTCTGATATAACAAAATATGAATAAATCCAGTTCTAAATTATATACAGTGAAAATCTCTTAACGCGAAATTGAGGGAACGGAAATATTTTTTCGTGTTAATCGATATTGTAAAAAAATTTAGAAAAAAACATATTTCAACAAAATTAAGTTTATTAGAGTATATTTTATTTATATAGATATAAATATATGCATTTGTTTAATAAAAATCAATGAAACAAAAACATTCACAAGAACTTAATGGGATTTAATACAACATTTTGAAGTTTTTTGTTTGGGGGGAGGGGAGAAGCATTTATTAAGTTTTTGAAAAATAATCTGATATTTTTCTTTGCATCGTTTTTTATAGCATCAAACTGTCAACAAATTTTTCGATGTCGTCCATATTGTTATTCATTTTCCCATTGGAATATGCGCTTAAATACACTAAAGTGCCACTGAATTAGAGATACCTACCCTAGTAACGAGTTGGGCCTCCACTGACCTTTATAATGGCTGCCACACGACGAGGCAAAGATTCAACAAGTTTCTGGAAACGTTCCACGGGAATGACTTGCCAAATATTGGCTAAAACTGTCCATAATTCAGTAAGGTCCGTTGGTGCTATGTGATAGTCTTTCACGCCTTGTTCCAAAACATCCCAAAGATGCTCAATAGGATTTAAGTCTGGGCTTCTTGGTGGCTGATTTATGTCAGAAAAATCAGTGGAATGATCATCCAACCCTCCAGTAGCCAACCGGAACTTGTAAGGGGTACAGTTGCCTTCCTGGAAAACTCCATTACCGTGTGGATAACAGAACAGCATAAACGGATGGAGGTGATCACCCAGCAACTCTACGTACCGAATTGCACATTGAGGGAGGCTGGTACTCCCACCAAATATCCGAACAGTGCCACGAAAAAACAACCCGGACCATGATTGAACCACCATGTCCTTGTACAGTTCCAACCTAGCATGCAGGATCTATGGCTTCATGAACCTGTCGCCATATTCTCAGTCTCCCGTCGATGTTAAGTAGTCGGAATCGAGGTTCATCTCTCCATGCTACTTGTTTCCAGTCCTCCGAAGGCCAGTCTCTGTGTTCTCTTGCCCAATCAAGACGTACAGCCCGATGGCGAGCATTGAGCAATGATACTTTCGTAGATCGACGGCTCCCGAAACCCATTCAGAGAAGCGAGCGTTGGACAGTCCATTTACTGATTGTACTACTGGCACCGTCTTTCAATTGGGAGGTGATTTGATAATGTTTGGCTTCGCTGGCTATGTACAATACACCTGAGCCGTCCTTCACCACGCACTGTCAAGGCTAATTGTAATTTGCAGTTTGCCCGATCACTAGTTTTTTGTCCTACATCCATGTATTATTGGTATACTTTTGACACTGTTGACCTTGAAAATCCTTGCAGTCTGACGATTTCGGAAATTGAAAGGCTCATGCGTCTCCCGCCTACGATATATCTGCGATCGTAGGCATCTAAATCAGGCAGTTTACCCATACTGGCGATTTCCAACAACTAATTCAGAACAACCACAGTAAGCGCTATATATGCAGTTACCACAGTGCCTTCACTTGCGCATAAATGATGTGCAGCACTACATAATTTGTATAGCGCTTGCTATCCCTAATTCAATGGCACTTCAGTGTAACTGCGCTTACTTTTCGTGATGTTCCTCATTTCGGATGACGTGGGAACAGGAGCTGCATTATTCATTTCATTTTCGTCGTTGGAATCTGCATCAGTGAAATTTTGTGAGCTTTGAACCAACTCCAAAACGTCTTTGTCTACCATAATTGGGGCTGTATAACATAATCATCATCTACTGCAACGAATTCTTCCGATGATATAGCAGGACAGTCCAATAATCTCAGACATTTCATGAAGTGTCGGCTCAGTTTCAAATTCCAGAAGTTAAATCTTTTCGTGTTAAGCGATATTTATTTCGCGTTAAGAGAAAAAATGCATGAAAATACTTAGCAGTTTGTATGGACCGTTGTATTATTTCGTTTTTTCTTAAGCGTTTTCACGTTAAACGTATTTCACTATATTTCAAAAGTCCTAGTTCAGGCTTTGCGCAGAAGTCTTAGTTATATAAATAAACAAAATTTTATTATTATAGAAGCATTTTTCATGATATGTAAATGTCTTGAAAATACGATTCTTTCATTATTTTTTACCAAAAAAATAGCATTTAAATATTTTTTTCTTCTTATAATATTCTTAAAATAATTTTATAATGTATATTCTCAATCAATTGACATAAAATATAAAAAGAATTTCCTTTATACGTTACTTCAAACTCATGGTTCCAAACGTAGTCACCTAAAATATGCATGTGTCATCATAGTGAAAACAAATCCCATATCTTATGTAATGTTTTGAAAAATAAACATTTTAATCATTGACAATAACTATTTATTGACATTAAGGTATCCGACTACGTTCGGAACCGTGATTTTAAAAAAGTGCATAAATGGATAATTTTCATGATATTTAGTGTCACTTAGATTAGAATACATGTATAAAATTGTTTTAAGGACATTTTGACAAAAAAAATTATTTAAATACAATATTTAGGCAAAAAATTAATTTAGAATAACCTTTTTTCATAATGTTCTCCTTTTATAAAAAATGCTTCTAAAATAATAATATTTTGCTTACATAAAGTAAAGACTTCTCCAGAGAGTCTGAAATATTATTTTTTTGAAAAATATACATTATTTTCAAAGTTACAACCAAATGAAATAATTATTGGCATTTTTTTCTTAAAAATTCTCCCCACTTCTAAGTGATATATTTCAAAAATTCTAGTTGAACCCCTGTACAGAGGTCTGAGCTATATACAGGCAAATTATTATTATAATAGAAGCATTTTTCACAAAAGAAGATTATTTTGAAAATTGGTCATTCTATGTTCATTTTTTGTCAAAATATTGTATTTAAATAATTTTTTATTGTAATAATATTCTTAAAACAATTTTATACACCTATTCTAAGTGACACTAAATATCATGAATATTTTCCATTTATACACTTTTATAAAATTTCACTTAGATTAGAATATGTGTACAAAATTGTTTTAAAAATATTATTACAATAAAAAATTATTTAAATACAATATTTTGACAAAAAATTAGCATAGAATGAACAATTTTCCAAACATTTTCCTTTTCTGAAAAATGCAATTATAATAATAATATTTTGCCTGTATATAGCTCAGACCTCTGTAAAGAGCTTGAACAAGGATTTTTGAAATATGTAACTTAGAAGGGGATTTATCCATATTTTAGTACAACATTGTAAGAAACAAAACGCCGATAGTTATTTCAATTGGTAGTAACCCTGAAAATAACGTGAATTTTTCAAAATTCCCTCCCTATGGAGAAGTCTTTACTTTATCTAAGCAAAACATTATTATTATAGAATTATTTTTTATAAAAGGAGAACGTTTTGTGTGAAAATAGGTTATTCCAAGTTAGATTTTTGCCAAAATATTGTATTTAAATAATTTTTTTTGTCATAATGTCCTTAAAACAATTTTATGCCTGTATTCTAATCTAAGTGACACTAAATATCATGAAAATTATCTATTTATGCGCTTTATTAAAATCATGGCTCCGAACGTAGTCGGATACTTTCAGATGTCTCAGGGGTATTAATTTTGTCTCGAGGGAGGAAAATATAAACAGTTTTCAAACAGGTTTAATTCTTTTAAATTTAAATTAAATAACTCAAACCTTTTACAAATTATTTACAAAGGATTATGGCTTCAAAAAATTACAAAATGTTTGAAATATAATCATAATTTTAAAAATTATAAGCATATGAAAATAAGAAATAATTCTGTAATAAATATTAAGTAATTTTTGCGTTGCGCACACTATTTTCTAAGATATTAACCTCTGATGTATAAAACTTAATAGAATTATAAAATGTATCATACTCTTTAAACCCTATATCATTTAATAATAATATATCTTTTGTATTTAAAGATAATTGAAAAATACTGACATTTTTAAAAAATTTTTTTTAAATATATAATTTTTTTATTTTTTAAAAAATATAATTTATTAATCTACTTACATAAAATACTACCATATAATAAGGATAGGTTTAAATTTATAAATCAATTTGTAGCTATTAATTAAAGCTACTATTTTAAAAAATAGCATGCGCAACATAATTAATATTTCTTATAGAAATGTTTCTTATTTTCATATGCTTATAATTTTTTAAATTATGTGATTATATTTTATAAACATTTTCACTTTTCTGAAGCCCCATTCTTTTATAATTAATGTGTAAGAGATTTGAGTTATTTAATTTTAATTTCAAAGAGTTATATATATTTGAATATTGTTTATATTTTCAGCCCTGTGTAAAGAAAGTTAACACCCCTGAGACCTCTTAAGAGTTTTTGTTAAATTATATTTCTAGTAATCAAGCCATAACTGCATTAATATTATCGATTTATTACATGTTTGAATCGGTTTTGGGAAGTAATACCACTGTAGTCCTGATTTGAGAATGTATAGTTAAAGTTATAGCTAAGGGGTGTGTGTGGACAAACTATACGAGGAGAAATATAACATATATTATTTTTTTTGCAAAACATGAAAAAATAAATTGCTGTGATTCGATTCCCATTATTTTATGCTCCTAACAGTTCCTTAAAAGTTAAATTTCAAGATTAAAAAAAAGATTACATTCTTTTAAAAAAATTTCATGAAAACGTGAATGCTTCCCGCAATTACTCTGAATAAATATCTCTCAAACTGTTTACCTTTTTCATTGGATCCATTACTTTTCAACCAAAGTCAAACAAGTTTTGATTAAAGTTCTTTGAAATTTAAAAGGAAGAATTTTTATATTGAAGGAGAATAAAAAAAAAGGAAGAACTTTTATATAGAAGGAGAATAAAATAGGAAGAATTTTTATACAGAAGAAGAATAAAAAAAGAAAATTATTAATCCATGAAATGTAATATAAAGTTATTGGGTAGCACAATGATTTGAAAAATGTTAAAAGAAATCGATCCTTGTGTACTATACAGAATAGAGATTGGACAGTCCGATACAAGCACTTCCTATCCTTGCTACTCATGACTTTTATAATGATTTTCAAAAAAATCATTCCTTTAACTGGATTGGTAGAAGCATTTGATTTTTCAGAACTTTTATCTCCTGAGATTTTAAGAGACTTTAATACGCTTTCAAATTGCCCCCTTTTAAAATTTAATTATCAAGTTAATCATATGCAGTTATTGTAGATTAATAAAAATTAAGAATTACATTTATGTGACAAAATTACCTATGTAGAGAGAGTTTAAAGTTGGGTGAAAGTACCAGGACTTGTGTTTGGGAGTGGGTGGGACGAGCCTAACCAATCCGGTTGCATCAAACAAATCCGAGAGTTGTACCAAATTGCATAGAAAATATAAACTAGAAATAAATGAATGAAAACATATTATGAAAAGTATCATGTTTCCCAAAAGAATACGAGTGGCTGCCCTTAGCATCCCAAATGTATTCCAGCTGAACACAATTGGCGATAAGATAGTTGTAAATGGATCAGAAGGAAAACTGCTGAACTGTCTGGCGGAAAAACTGAATTTCATATACGAGGTCATTCTGTCTCCTGATGGTCAGTGGGGTTCACGAAACGAAAATGGGACCTGGAATGGAATCGTTGGATTGGTGCAGAGTGGAAAAACCGACTTCGCGATGCCAGCTCTGGGCATCACCAAAGAAAGAATGGAAGATATAGATTTTGCCTTATCGCACGGTTTACTCGAAAAAATATACGCAACGAAAGAACCTGGGGAAATGCCTAAGATTACAGCCTTCACTTATCCATTCACTCTAAACGCATGGATCTTGTACGTTCTAATGACGTTCACAGCAGCAGTCCTGTTCCAAAGAATGATGTTCAAGAACTCTACTCTCTTGGGCAGTTGCATCTCGGTACTGGGAAGTATTGTTTCACAAGCCATGGAAAACATCATAGAGACCCCTTGGAGAAGGGTGCTGCTTGGTTTATGGCTGTCGATTGCTACCGTCATGCCTTTCCTGTACAACATCAATTTTCTGTCCTTCTTGACCATGCCAGAGAAAATGCCCTTCCCGAAAACATTCGAGGAGTTGTCGAAAGCGGTTTTGAGTGGAAAATACAAATGTCTAACACCCATAGGAACCGTCGATCGTGAATTGTTGCGCAAAAGTGACATCGATTATTTAGTGAAGTTGGTAGAGGTCATCGAGAAGAATGATTGGGAGTACCCGTACGGAAAAGGGTTCATGGACTTTTTGGAGGGACCCACTGCCCTAATTGTCCCAAGATCAGGCATGGAAATGCTTCTTGGATCCCCACCTTTTGTAAACGTGAAACCTTCTCTCGATAACATAGGCATTTGGCATGCGGGTGTTGGCATGAAGCAGAACTTCTGCTGTAAGGAGCGTCTGAATTCTGTGATGCATGGTATTGTCAGTGGTGGGTTGTATGAAAAATGGTCCAGGGACCAAGCATTTATTGCCACCTTACATGAAAGATTGAACGTAAAACACGAGGAGAAAAAATTACAGCTTACCTTAGAGGATTTAAAATTGGCCTTTTTTACGTTGGCGACTGGATATTTTTTAGCATTTTTGGCCTTCTTTGCTGAGCTCTTGAGCTCAAAGCACGAGATGAACAGAGATGACGTATTAGAGAGAACCAAAAATTTTCTAAGCCATTGAGACTCCATCATTGTGAAGAAAGAGAATTGCATCGACTTGTAAATAAATACTGCAAACCAAATAAGCATGTAAGTAGAAAAAAATTGTAAGTATTACTTTCGAAATGGTCCTCCTTTGATAAAAAAAAAATTGTAATCCATCATTTGTAATTAATATTTCTTTAGATGGCCTTTTTGCTTTAAATTTTATGTTTATGATCTATGTTTCACTTAGAATGTCTTCTATAAAGGGTTATTTTCATGCAATGCTTAAGGGCTATGAGATTTTAAAAAAGTATTGTAATAACGTTTGTTCATAAAAAAGATATCCTGCGCGTTACAATGGAGACCAGCCCACTTAAATATCCTCGGTATAATGAGAAAGCCGACGAACCAAGCCAAGGAATCCAGAGCTTGCCTTCAATCATCTAACCTTAGGACCCTCATCGACGCCAATTCAGTTGCCACAGCCGTAGACTAATCAACAATAATTTTAAATATTCCATCCCAGCTCTAAATAGTAACCGTACAGTAGCATCGATAATAACTTGAGTTAGAATAAAGCACGTAAAAGGTATAAAAATCTCAGCTGAAGGACAAAGAAGTTACACAAATCATTGCTCTAACTGCCCTAATGTTCTACTGTCTCCACAACATGTCCTCAGCTGCCGAACGATTCAAGCCATGTTTTTCAAGATCAGTCCAGAAGATTTTATTTTCTCTGATAAAGTTGTTGAAGTTGCCGAAGCTGTCTAACAGCTTCACGAAGATCTAAGGCTTCTTTTTTTATCCATCTGCACATCATGGACACGCCAACAGCAACAATAATGTTTGTTCAACACAATTATTTTATTATTTTGAAACCAAAAACGGTTACGGATTTTTTATAGAGCACCGTAATATTTCTCTTATGGAGTAAAAATGTAAATTTAAATATGCAAATTACACATACCGTAAAATCCGGCGTATAACGCGCACCATCGTATAATGCGCACTTTTAATTTCAAGATGCCTTTTTTAATTTCTAGGTATATTCGCCGTATAACGCACACCCTTTTGCTACGAAGAAACCTGAAATGTACATGCGCAATGCTTTCATGTTTTGCTGTCATTTATTCGAGGTATTATTGCAAGATTAGAAAAAAATATACTTTTAGAATTACAACCCTTTAGGTTCACAAGGAATGTAATTTCATTAAATAAAAAGTATTCCGATGCACGTTAAAATCCATTTTTTTCCCATGTTCATCTTTTTCTCATTTTTAAAGCTCTTATTTTTATACCTGGTATGTAACGCGCACCCTAAAATTTTGATCTTGCTTTTTGTGTTAAAAGTGCGCGTTATATGCCGGATTTTACGGTATTTTGTTTTTGTACACTACATATAATCACTGCATTTTCTTAATATTACTTGCTACAAATGTTTATGCACGTAATTTAAAAATTCTCGTAAGCGTAACAAAAAATAAAAAGTAAAACACTATCAACAAAAAAAATTAGTTTTTGAATTTACCTCTTACAGAAAATGAACAATGAAATAGTTAAAAAATGTTCCACACACGCATTTTGAGATGAAAAATTCAATATCCACACACAATTAATAGGCTGATTCTAAATTCAAAATTTATTTTAAAATAAAAACAAAGCATTTTAATCTTCAAATTGTTTAAAACAGTTTTCAAATAAGCTCTCTTTTTCTGTTTACAATTAAGTGTTTAACAAATTTAAAAATTTAAAAGCCCTTCTGAGAACATTTAAGACTAAATTTATACAACATTCAATATAGCCTTCCATTTCGTTTCTTTTGACAAAATAAATGATCTCAAAAATAAAAAGAAATAATACTAAACTTAAAATTAACTTTTATCACCTTTCCTTTATTTACAAACCCCCCCCCCCATCTCTTTCTCAAGCCATAAGCTCTCCGTTGTGGGTATGTTTGTGTGAAATAACTACCTCTATAAACTACATCTTCAAGATTGTCCAAGGATAACTTACGAGGCGTTTACAATAAGAAGTAATAATAAAATAAAACACATCTCTTGGAAAATAATCCTTAAGGTATCCGACTATATTCGGAAGCGTGATTATAAAAAAGCGCATAAATGGATAATTTTTATGATATTTAGTGTCACTTAGATTAGAATACATGTATAAAGTTGTTTTAAGGACATTGTGACAAAAAGAAATGATTTAAATACAATATTTCGGCAAAAAATTAACTTAGAATAACCTTTTTTCAAAATGCTCTCCTTTCTATTATAAGAATATTTTGCCTGTATGTAGCTCAGACCTCTGCACAGAGGCTCAATTCTGATTTTTGAAAAATTCACATTATTTTCAGAGTTACAACCAATTGAAATAATTATCGGTGTTTTTTTCTCAAAATTTCTCCCCTCTGTTGTCGTAAAACATGGATAAACCCACTTCAAAGCTATATATTTCAAAAATTCTAGTTGAGCCTCTGTACAGAGGTCTGAGCTATATGCTGGCAAAATATTATTAAAATAGAAGCATTTTCCACAAAAGGAGAACATTTTGAAAAAAGGCTATTCTAAGTTAATTTTTAGCCGAAATATTGTATTTGAATAAATTTTTTTGTCAAAATATCCTTAAAACAGTTTTATACATGTATTATAATCTAAGTGTCACTAAATATCATGACAATTATCCATTTATGCGCCTTTTTAAAATCATGGTTCCGAACGTAGTCGGATACCTTAATAGAACACAAAATAATTATTATTCGCACTAAAAGGTGATCACCAGCACTTTTAAGTAAACGTAGTGAATCACCTCTTCTAGAAACCGCTTTCTGGTTGCTAAGTGGCTACAGTTTTCTTCAAAGGTGTGATTGGCTCAGTTATAGAATAATACATTGCACAACTGAAATTCAGCAAATATTTTGAATACTTAACATTATAAATGTTTTCAATTGCTATTGTTTCCATTTGTTATTATTTCTACAGTAATTTTATTTCTTTATTGCTTATATTCATCTATTATATTTACTTGTAATACTTTTCTTTATATCCATTTTGATCCTTATTATCGAAAAATATTTTGTATTCAGTTTGTGGCAACATATTAAATAGTTAATAAAATGTATATTGTATTCCCAATGACCATATTACGAAGCACTTTTGATGTTAAATAAAGTATTGAAACAACTCTTTCCTTTTTTTTATTAATAAAATTATACGGTACTTACGTATTATGCCGTCGACCAATATTTTACCAAATTAAAAGACAATAATAATGTTATGAACATTTGGTTCTATAGCGTTATAAAGAATAGAAAATTGCTTTAAAGAATTCGAAGAACACTTATTTTATTCCATTAGGCTGAGCTGCGCTAACATCAAAACGTTGCAACTGGTCTAATGCCAAAATACGGACTGTCGCCAATCCGGTAAACTGAAGGTTACAAAGAAATTGCTTCCAGATTTACAAGTATAAATAATAATATAGTTAGTTTACATAAAATACAAAATACAGTAAATTACAAATGCTTAATATATGAAATTCATCTTAAAAATTAGTTGTTTTTCAAATTATAATGCTCTATAATTTTATTACGTTTCTTTGTTTACTTATTAATTACTTTTCAAAATATAATGTTCCATAATTCTATAACATTTTTGTTTATTAACTCTCTTGGCTTGTGCAGCCATTAGTTGGCAACGAGTTGAAAAAAATTTGTCTCAACATGTGTATTGTATTTCCAATGACCATATTACGAACCACTTTTGATGCTAAATAAAGTATTGAAACAACTCTTTCCTTTTTTTTATTTTTTATTAATAAAATTATACGGTACTTACGTTTTATGCCGTTGTCCAATTTTATCATATTAAAAGATGTCACCAAATCCCGCGACATGCATCCAATAGTGGAAACCGTTTACGTGCATGTTTGTAATTAATAATAACGTTGGCAGCCTTTGGAGATATTTTTCGAATTGGCAAAATAGGTCATCGGTATTATGTAAATACAAATTATATTCTTTAGTGTCGCTTCTCCAAATTGAATAATAGAGAGAGCCTAATATATATAAAGTGAGATATGGCTTAATTAAAGTGTAAACAACCAAAATACTCAAAAAACAACTAAAGGATATATGATTTCCCCTTTAGACCAACTTTACTGGTGTGTTCACAAACAAGAGAATTTTCCTTTTTACTTAATGTTTATTTAAGTTCATGTTTAATATTCTATACCATTGTTTGTAAGAAATCAATTAAATTAAGTATCTAACTTTCCACTTTTTTTAAAAATAACGTTATGAGAGCAAATAAAAGGCTTTGATAAATATTTGAAACAGCACAATTTTTAAAAAATATCTTCATGGAACAGTTTGATAACAGAAAATAAGTAAAACCTTTTCAGTTCCTGTCTTAATTTGCAAATAGCTCATAAGCGTTATGAATTTCTTCAACCGTAAAAATAATACAAATTCTTTAGTTACACTATTTAAAGGATTCACACATAAAATAAAAAAAAATATTTGTCATCTTTTTGAATTACTGTTCTAACTTCTTGCAAACATTTCTTTTATAAAAGCAGTTTTTCAAACAAACCGAGGTTTCATCGCTCTAAGGTATCATTGTATATACAAAAAAAAAAAAAAAAAAAAAAAAATTGCTTAAAAAAAGTAAGCTGCAACAAATTATTTATGAGCAAGGTTTGTTTTAATATAAAAAAAAACAATTGTTCTGTGTGCGTAATAGAACACTTAAACAACTCTTTTTTGCTTGTTTATGTTTTCTGATGTAAAACCAACCAGAAAAAGAATTCCTAAGATACATGACTTTTTTGTTTATTCTTTATAACTTGTAAGAAATTTTACCCACTGAAATTTGATTACGTTAAAACAACTGTTTTCCTTTATTTATTTTTAACAGAGTAGGATATATTTTAAAAATGAAAATGTGATTACTATTTAATATATATAATTCATGTTTTCCAGAACTTGAAGAAACGTCACCTGAGATTATAAATTCACTATTTAAATCACCCTTTGATTTTCCTTATTTAGTGTTGCTTTTTTCAATAAAGTTCTAGTTCATAATTTATAATTTAGATGTACTTTGATTATTTTATAAAAAATAGTTTACATTTAATTTTATTTACTTTCAGCATTGTTCGAAAATAATGGCATTTTCGGTTTTTGGAGTAAATGAGTTATTCGTAAAAAGGAAAGGCAACATTTTATTGTGATAACAAAATATTGTCCTTGTAGATTATTTATCAGATAGTAAATTTTTATCTACATTAATAAAAAATATCTAAATATTTTATTTAAATAAACTACCGTGATCCATCTGAAAGGGAAAAAATGTTTTCGTGAATTACTAGAAGTATTACTTTTTTGAAAACAAAGAAATTATCTGGAATTCTACGAAATAAATTTTGTAACATTATTGAAAAAAATAACGGAAGTGTTACCTTATATATATAGAATTAACACACAATTTTATTTAATTTAAATTATATCTTAAAACACATTTTATTAAATACCCTTTTATGAAAGAGATCCGACTCACTTAAATCTAATTTACACTTTCATCTATATCCTTAACATATAATCTTATTCAAATGCATTTGGATCAAACATGCTCATAATTATGATTTCGCGATCAATGAATGAGTAATTGTGGACTTCAAAACTTAACAATTTAATATTTTAACATAAAATGGTGTATAGAAGAAGAAAAAAATTTATTTTTTCTGTGGCATACCACGATTGTAGTATGTCACAACGTGGACTGATAATGTGACGTGGACTTACAATGGTAACGTGGACTGATCCGAGGTACTGCGCCTGCGCGAGTGCCAAACCAGATTAGTCGGTGATTACCTCTCGGCGAGGGAAGTTGTTTAGCTCCGCCAGTGAGCTTAGTATGGATATTTGGTTTCCGTGTGTATATAATAAAGCCCAGTGGCTGAGTGGTTAGTGCATCGCGCTTCCAGACAGCAGATCCGAGGTTCAAACTCCGAGCTGTGCAAGGTTGACAGCCTTGCATCCCATCAGTGGGTCGATAAAATGAGTACCAAGCTTGCTTGGGAACTTAACAGTTTCGAGTCAGACTGACCACACCTGACCAGAACATTTTCTCATACACCTCAGGACCCATTGTCGTGTATACTGAGTTGGGCCCAGTAGGCCTTGGCCCTCATGGGCTGTCGTGCCACTGAGTTAAGTGTATATAATTTTGTGTTGTATGATCGAGATCCTATAAACCATTTAAAAACTAATTCAAGGGCCATATCAATTGACAACGCTAGGACATTATACTGGTATATTATTTTTGTTTCAGAACGAAAAATTTTACAGTTATCACTAAACATAACCACATTTTACATAAGAGACATAATAATAATTTGATATTTAAAAATTAATTATAAAAGAAATTTAAAACTGTAGTAGAAAAATTACTCAAAACACTATTCAAAAATTTACTGTATATTTCTGAAAATAAGCCGATCTGTGTACAAACCAAAAGTGAGTTTTTTCTTCAAAAAATTATCCAAAATTCGAAAATTGTATACAAGACGAACTGAAAAAAATTACCTGCAATTTTCAAACACGTCACCATGGAAGCGAAAGTGCTGCTAAGTAGGTAAAATGATTACAATATTTTCCTATTAAGGGGTGTTAAATTTTTCTAGAGGTCTGAAAATATAAACAATTTTCAAGCAGGTGTAATTCTTTTAAATTTAAATTAAATGATTCGAATCTTTTACATATTATTTATAAAAGAATGGGGCTTCAGAAAAGTATAAAATGTTTAAAATATAATAATAATTTTAAAAATCACATAAACATATGAAAATTCTATGATAAATATTAAGTATTTTTTGCGTTGCGCATGCTATTTTCTAAAATAGTATATCCTCTGATGTATAAAACTTTACAGAATTATAAAATGCATCATACTCTTTAAGCCCTACCTAATTTTAGTATTATATATGTTTTGTATTTCAAAATATTTTTAATACATTGCAATTTCTTAAATATTTTTAAAAAATGTATTTTTTTATTTATTAAACTATGTAAGTTATTATTCTATTTATATAAAAAGAGCTACAGTGTAATGAGATTACATTTAACTTTATTAATCAACTTATAGCTAGTAATTAAAGCTACTATTTTAGAAAATAACATGCGCGACGTAAAACATAATAAATATTTCTAATAGAAAAGTTTCTTATTTTCATATGCTTATAATTTTTAAAATTATGATTATATTTTAAACATTTTATACTTTTCTGAAGCCCTATTTCTTTATAAATAATGCGTAAAAGATTCGAATTATTTAATTTAAATTTAAAAGAATTATACCTGTTTGAAAATTGTTTATATTTTCAGACCTCTAGGAGAAATTTAACACCCCTGAGACCCTTTAAACTATTACCATTAAAATGTTTTTTTTTAAACGTTATTTTTAAATCTGATAATCCTTTCAAAAACTAGCACATTTTAATTTTTTTAAAAAATTTTTTTCTTTAATGTTTGTTTGGAAAATCAGCGGGGAGAAAAATTCGTATATGGCACATTATCGTCGTCCTATGTTTTATGCCTAGCAGAAAGACTCACTGCATAAAGATCATATTCCAGCAAGTGAATGTGAATTTCACAAACGATCCAGAAACTTGATTCCAACACTGACTTTGTCGCAACCCACAGGTTGGAGATGCAGTTTGTGTCATTGAAGTAGCAGACATTGTTATAAAAATAATGCTTTTATTTCAGACAAATCAATTTTTGATTAGTTCAAATTTATTTAACTCGAGAGCAATCCTAATTACTTTCTTAATCTAACTTATAAGATTATTCAAAGTACACTTATCTCTCGATCCGCTTGTAAATCACTTTTATCAGCTCTTTCCTTAATTGCTACAGTCTTTTTCACAAATTAGCTCCTATATCCTTTCCACTCCTCCAAATAGCAGTTATAGCTCGAATGATAACTTGAGGACGAACGACTCACTATACTAAGATTAACGACTAGCTACACACGATTAACTTTAACGCACCCCTTTATATGACTTTTTTTTCTTCTTTTAGAATAAAAATGGCTTTCCAAACACCCAGAGAGTTCAAAGATTAAAATCGCTTGTGCATGGCTAATGGATAAAGTTAAAAAAACTTTTTCTTAAGTTACTATTTTTTCTGAGATTAGTGAATCCGTTTATATAAGTTGACCTTGTGACGGGTCTGTCCGTGTTCCTTTTAAAACTAATCCTCTAGGGAAAAATATTTTGTCTTTAAAAATTTATTATAAAGCTTTCTCCCGAAGAAGACGTGACCATGCAAATTAAGACTCGTATATAAAGTTGAAACTTTCAGATTAGAAGGGAGAGATAGGTTGGACTGCTAACGGGAGCAGTGATTAATTAAACTTGAATTGAGGCCTTAGATATTTAGAAGCTGATAATTGTAATATTTAAGTTGGTGATCTGTCAACTAAGAATTAAATTAGATTAAGTAGCTAAGAAGTAGAAGCTATTGACTAGACGCAAGTGATATAATTATTTAAAGTCTTCTCATTTATCTTATACCTTGATAATTCTTTTCCATATTTGATATTTGGGTGCATCTTTTAAATCTGTCAACTAAGAATTAAACTAGATTAAGTAGCTAAGAAGTAGAAGCTATTGACTATTTAAAGTCTTCTCACATATCTCGTATACCTCGTTAATTGCTTTCGATATTTGATATTTGAGTGCATCTCCTAAATTTGGTGAATTGAATTTGTGTTGTGGTTGATACTGAGAATAAATTGAGTTATTTTGAATATGGCTAATCTTCCTTCCGACTCTTCCACACCCTTAGACGCGTCGGGTAAACCTGTACAACCTTTTTACTTCCATTTTAAAAGTCCTAAAATTTATCGCGGATTATACGCTGAAATATACTCTAATACGTATTTATCCAATCAGTATTCGTTGAAATTTAATATTTATTTAAAGTTAAAAGAAATTGTTTATAGCATTCAAACGCACATATAACGAAGTAAATAGCAATTTAATAGAAATCAGAATTTTCCTTTTCGTTTTTAGTATAAAAAGTCGTAGTAAAAGTGACAAAAATATGACTGATAAACATTCAGACTAGTTGGAAGCTGTAACAGAAAGAAAAAAGATAATGAGCGAGTCGAATTTTTGGGAAATCAATGGCGCCTGTTTTCGAAGGTCGCGACGAAAGATACCAAAAGGAAATTCATAAACAGGCAATTACCATTTAAGTAAAAATACTGATAACCGCTGCAAATTAAATTCTGTATTAAGCTTTCAAACAGCTGGAGCCATTTATAATTAATTATTAATGGTCTACAGAATTTGATGCTCTTCTTTGGATGAAGATCACCGTTGCTTAACCATGCATAATTAATGATTATTTTTCTTAAAATTAAGCACAGATGCATTAATCTTGTGTTTTAAAGATAAATATCAAATACTCGAACAGAATTTTGACTCCTTTTGTGACCTTCGTAACAGAAATAGTCGAGAATAAATATCCATAGGTGTGCTTGCTGTAAATTTTATTTCAGAGAAACTTTTAATTTTTGCAGAGTTATTTGGAAATTTTGCAGATGTTAAGATGAATAAAAATATTTAAATTCAAGGATTTACAAGAATGAAAAATGAGAAGTTTCATTAAAATATACAAAAATAAAGAATGAAACCTTTTAAGTGATTAGGATTTGCGAAAAATAGCTGATTAGTTTGTAAATTCCACCGGAGACGAGACCATACGAAGTACGTGCCGCTGATGCTGGAGTATACTCAGTGTTCATGCATTATCTTTCCAGAAAGTTTAACGACGTAATAGGAAAAGCAGCAGATTTTTTCAGATTTCAAATAAGTTCAAATCTTTATGAATCGGTCCCAGGGAACATCTGCTTCAGACACGGCATGTTTGGTGGGCTGCTCACGTCCAGCCGCTGTAAGTGAAATCTGACTATAAAACTTTATAAGTGCATTATTTCTTAAGAATCAGAGAATATCTTCAAAATACCTATTTTGAATTTTTCATGCATACACTTGCCTCCGAAAGTCTGCGTACAGGCAATCATCTTACGTGTTTATGCTATAATTACTATTGAAATATCGCTTTAGAAAATAAAAATACTTTTCAGCAATTCTTCAAAATTTCCTTATCCAAACAACAACACATAAATTCCCTTTAACGAGAAAAGACAAGAATAACCACTAAATAATCACCAAACATTCGCGCCAAAAGTCTGCGTACATTTACAAAATAGAGCTTTTAAAGACCTTTTACTGTAAAATAATTGCACTAAAAAAAATCAGGTCTTTTAAGTTATTATAAGCTTCTCTTACGATTTATTAAGGATTTGAGATTTGAAAGCTTTTGTGGTTCCATGACAGGCAACAGAATAGAGATCAAAATATTATTCAAAAAAAAAAAAAATAGTCACAGATCTTTAGAAAAGGGGAAAATTTTTAAGGCAATTATTGAAATTGTTAATAGGAGACCTTTATTGTGTTCATAAACTACAAATTAATCAAAATTTTAACGTCCAAGCCAAGATCCGGCCGCCCGCTTGCAGTATCACCTCGAGAGTCTTGCTTTGTAATACGCTCTATAAAAATAAATCCAAGACTATAAGCTTCACAAATAGCTAAAAGTGTTGCTGAAATATTGCAAAAAAGTGTGACTTAAATTACAATTCGAAGAAAACTGAAAAAGGATGACTATCATGCCCGAGTTACACTCAAGAAGCCATTTATCTTTCGAATGAACAGAGCTAAGAGCTATGACCTTTGTCAAAAAACACCTAAATAAGGCACATATTTCTAGAAGAATGTAATATATTCAATTGAAAGTAATTTTCGTAATTTAGCATCAAAAAGCACAAAAATATGCCTGTAAAAATTCCGGGACAGATCTTAAGAAAGAGAATTCTTTTTCGACTATTAAACGTGGAGGATAAGGCATGATGTTTGGGGGTGCATTGGAAGCCTTTCGGCTGGTAATCTAGAATTTATTGAATCAACAATGCACAAAATTGGTTTTTTGATTTTATTAAAGTAAAATATCAGGGTATATGCCAAGAAATTTGTGGTGACTAATGACTTTTACTTTCAGTGGCACAAAAGTACCAAGCAAATGGCTCCCATTGTGAACCCATGGCTGTTCTGGCATATCCCAAACCAATTCCGAAAGTCAACCTAGTCCTCAGACCTAAGCACAATACAGCATTTGTGGGATTTACTCGAGTGAATAATCAGAGAAAACGTAATAACATCCAAGGAAATGCTCAAATCTGTCATAGCAGAAGAATGGAAAAAAATATCCCCAGATGAAACAACTAAGCTAGTTAAATTTTTGCCA
>BMAV01023445.1:337084-356155 GCA_019973955.1 Trichonephila inaurata madagascariensis
GTGATGGATCACTTAGTCACATCACGAACCCTAGCACAGCACATTGACTCTGCAACGCATCTTTCAGTGTCTGCGCGTACCATTCGACGCCGTTTACAGCAGAGGGGTCTGTTCGCTAGACGTCCATTGCTTGGTCTACCCTTGACGTAGAACCACAGACGTCTCCACCGCCAATGGTGCGATGAAAGAAGGATGTGGGTGGCAGAATGGAATGAAGTTGTCTTTACTGACCAGTCACGTATCTGTCTGCAACACCACAATGGTCGGATTCGAGTCTGGAGACACCGTGGAGAGAGGATGCTGAACAGCACCGCCACACTGGTCCCCCACCGGGTATTATGGTAGGGGGTAATTTTGGATATCACTCTCGCACTCCTCTAGTACGCATTGCAGGTACTTTAAACAGCCAGCGCTACATCTCCGAAATGTTGGAGCCAGTTGTCCTTCCTTACCTTCAGGGCTTGGCCACAGCCATATTTCAACAGGATAATGCGTGACCACACGTAGCACGCATTGTCCAAAGGTTCTTCGTCAATCACCAGATTGAATTGCTTCCCTGGCCGACTCGCTCTCCGGATCTTTCGCCGATAGAAAACATGTGGTCCATGGTTGCTCACCGATTGACCCAGATTACACCCCAGCTGCCACACCAGATCAACTTTCGCAACGTGTGGAAGCTTCTTGGTCTGCTGTACCCCCAAAACACATCCAGTCTCTTTGAATCAATGCCGAGGCGTGTGGCAGCGGTGATGTCCAACAATGGCGGCTACTCTGGCTACTGATTCTGGAAGGAACCACACTTCACAGAAGTCTATAAATTTAATCATTTGATACTTGGTCAACATGTTATCTACAAAATAAATTTTGTTGTGCTATCTCTTGTCTTTCTTGGTGTTGCATTTACGGTGGCCAGCAGTGTATATATAAATCTACAATATATTTGCCTGTTACCTATTCTTGTTTTAAAATAAATCCCTGTTTGATAATAGAAATATCCTTTAGATTAAAATAAATTTATATTTTACCAAACAGTTACATTTGATTTTACTATAATAAATTACTTTGTTAATAAATTCCGAATTGCATTATCCATATCCTTTAATATGGATGGTACATGATTCTCTGTGTGTGCGACTTTCATTTCTTCTTATTCTTTTCTGTTTGGAGTGTCCAAAAAGCAAGAGGCAGTAAGAGATGTTTTTTAAAGTTAAAAAAAAATTCAGGACGGTTAAGATAAAGGGCTATGCATACTTCATCGTTTGAGAATGACAGCACAATCAAATTTCTACAATGAGTAACGAAAGATCAATTCAAAAGGAACACCCTAATTTTCAAGAAAATGAGAACTGTAATATTTTAAACATTATTGGATCATTGCTTTATTATATTATATAAACATTATTATATTATCTATGTCTGTATACATGAAAAATAATGAAAACAATAATAATAATTCATTCTGTTTTAAATTTTCACTCCAATAAATGTTTTTTTTGTTTCCAAGTCTGATATAAAGGTACATATTTTTATGTGCGGCCCGCGAGATTATAATGTTTTTCCGAAGCGGCCCGCAAGATAGTTTGGGTTGGATACCCCTGATATACATTATACGTGTATAAATTATAATAAAATTATTTTAAAAATGTTTTACCAACATTGATTAAATTATTGCAAGGTTATATTAAAAAACATCTACACAAATAATAATAATAATAGTGTCAGTATTTTCACGTATTCCATGCATTTTGGCATGAGTAAGTAATTACGCAGGGGCGTAGCTACCGCCGTATCAATAATACGGAGCCCCCAAGCTATAGGGGCCCCAATAGGTGTAAGCAAAAATCGTAATATGTTATCAATGATCCCATTAATAGAGTTCCTTTTTCCAAAAAGGGACCCCCAAAGAATTTTGATACAGGGCCCACTCAGGATAAACTACGCCGTAAGTGTGAGTGAGTCATTTTTTTTTTTTTTTTGTTGTTGTTCAAGTGTCAAAAAGTCTAATAAATAGAGATATAACAATTATGACATGTCTAGCTAGTATACATTAGAATTTATTTACAGACATCACAACCCAGGAAAAAAAGTGCAAAAAGAGGAATAGGTATCGCGTTACATGACTGTGTCTAAACAGCCAAGCTGCTGCTGGCCCTGGAATTAAGATTGGACTGTGAGTCTCTCTCTGAGTCCACTAGGGGGCGTTGTTGGATTCTTTTCTGATATAACATTGAACCTAATTTTTTTACCATACATTTAGTACTACACAGGGGCGTAGCTACCGCCGTATCAATAATACGGGTCCCCCAAGCTATAGGGGGCCCAACACATGTAAGCAAAAAATCGTAAGATACTAAGGAATCCTAAAAAAGGGCCCCCAAAGGAATTTCTGATACAGGGCCCATTCAGGACTAGCTACGCCAGTGGTACTATATGAATATTATTATAGTTTGTTTTTAATTGCATCGTTTTCAACTTTTATTTGCATTTTTTTTATTGTGTGCTTTCAAAAAACATCATAATTTTATGAAATGCATGTCTAAAATAAATAGGTCGAAATAACTACTATATCAAGAAAATACTGTTTGCCTTGAACATAACTTAAATAATTAATTAGTGAAATTAATGTCTTCACGACAGTTATTCAGCATCGTATCATGCATTATTTTTGAACATTAATAAGGTTTAAAGTATTTAAAAACAATAAAATTCCTTAAAATTTAGGTCATATATAGAGTCTGTAATAAACTTTACCAATCTCTACTAATATGTGACGCACATACTCTTGAAGTTTTTAAATTCAAAATAGCTCTTATTCCATCCTATATATATAATTCCCATTATTCCATTCCTCCTAGAAATAAATAGTTAAGGGAAGCAAACTGTAGACGCGCATTATGAATAATATTATAGTCTTTAATTTACATTTTAAAAACAATTTTATAGAATTATTAATTTTATAACCTTCACTCATTTAAAAAGTACAAACAATTCTCTGAAATTCCAGTAGTCTTATCTATATCAGAATATTAAATACTTAAAAAGATCCTGTCTATATCTACCATCTGGAATTCATGAATGGAAAGCTAATCATATGGAATTTTTACATAGCTTTTTCTAATCTGAACTGTGGCTCTTATTAGAATACAAAAAAGTCATTCAAAAGAATTAAAAATGGTAAAAGTTTTTAGTAAATTAAAAAAAAAATTTTCATCTTTAGTACGTACTTTCAGATATTTTTTAAAGACTTGGAAATGCACAAATAAACATAAAGGTACCTGTAAAAATGAACAAAAAAGATAAACAGGTAAAAATTCGTACTTTTTGAGGTATTTTTTTGTAATCCAAAAGAATATAATAGATAGAATATGGAAAGATAATGGAACTTTCGTAAGAATACCATTATGTTCTAGAATTCAAATTGACTATTACCTGGAAGCATTAAAATGCCTTTGCTACATTTATATTCATTTTTAAGAATCTTTTTTTTTCATGCCATAAATATACATTTTTTTTCCGAAGATTTTAATCCAACATGTCTTTAAATTTGATAACAAGCTTTACCACACTTCTGTATTTTACTGCGACTTATAAGAAATAAGAGTCTTACTTTTATTTTTTTGTTCTAAACTTTACAGAATTATGTGTAAATGTATCATATATGTATATAATATATTTCCTTGGTATTTAAAATTAATGACTAGGTTGTCTTATTTTAGTATTCTTCTTCTAGTATTATGATTATCTTTTATTTTAGTAGAATCTTATTTTTATACTATTTTCTCTTTCACGCAGCCCTAGGGTCAGGGACGACTCTAAGGCCAGACAAACCGGACCCCTGCCTGAGGCGGCAAATTTTAAGGGCGGCATTTGGATCGAATTTGAAAAAAAAAATTTTTTTGTTAGAAAAAAATTTGATATATTTTTTGAAATATTATTGGGTGGGAATTTAGTATTTCATTTAAGTATCTTATATCTCCTTATTTTATACTCTGTATGTTTGATGACAGTTTTCTTTTATGTTGAAACTTGAAGGGTTCGAGGCGTGAGTTTATGTTAAAGCATGAAATTTAATATGTTTACACATCTTTCACTAGTAACTTTCTCCCCATCCAGGAGTGAGGTCACAACTGACATTCCTTTCGCCCTTACGATGTCCGGTGTCAGCTATCCAAAAGGGGGCAGGGGTAATAATGAGAGGTTTTGGTAGATGGAGAGCCACAGGATATGGCTTATTTTAGTCTTGAGTGTAGTTACCATAAGTTAAAACAAATGCTTGTGATCGCCATCATCAGTAGACTATTTTTCATAGAAATTGGCCTGCTGAAATGGACGATTCCATCTCTTATATTTTATTCGTCCTATATATATATATGTAATGAATCCCTCTAGCCTCTTTTTCAGATTTTGTTGTACGTAGTTGTAGAATGAATTTTTTTTTTCCAGTTGCTGCGGAGCCGAAAACATAATTTCATCACACATCTTCGTTCATAACAATTCATAATTCTTTAATTTTGATTTAGTGTTCCCCCGCACCACAACAGGTTATTTTATTTTTAGAATCTTTCACTTGAAGCACTTTCAAAATCTAAGTAAGACGTTTCGTAGGAATTTAATAATTAATCATTTTCCCGCATATCTTTATGGCGTATCCTGCCGCCTTGTAATTGCGTTGGCCGGTGTTGTTGTATTTGGATATCAGGTCTCAGGAAAAACATCTTCAGAATTAGTTTTGATCTTGTTTAATCACACACACATAACACAGATAATCAATCACCTTTATATTTCATTTCTATTTGGTAAGAACACGAAAAACAGACACACATAACAGAAGGCACAAGCAGCAGCGACATTTAACATGACGACACAAAGACAAAGAGAGCAATCACAAAAGATTTTAGCTTTATATACCGTCAGTGACAATCGCGTGACTGCTTTGTAATAAGAGTTCTGATTGGTTAAAAAGGGGCGGGACAGGGATTTCGGATACTAGTTGATTACGTTTAAGATTAGGGTGTTAGTTTTGAACCGAGGAATTAAAGTTTGCTTAAACATTATTAAGAGTTAATTAAAAGAGGCGGCTAGAGGGATTTATTGCATATATATATATTGTTTGCTGCCTTTTTGTTTGTTGGAGTTATTCAAGTTTTATTGGTGCGTATTTATGTGAACAATTCATTTATTTTATTTTATTTTTTTTTTTATAATTTTTTGCTTTGGAGAAAGGTGTGGCATTTTCCATTTTTTTCCGGAAGAGCTACAGTAGGCCCTTCTAGGGTGTAGGCAAACCCTCGGTCTCCCTTGAGTAATTTTGTGGCCCGCTAGATTTATTACAACTTTACAAAATACTATTATTTTGTGCAATATTTTGGTTTTTAGAGTAGTGCTTTGTAGCACAAATATATCCCATAACTGTTTCTATTTTATTGCGTTGCTTCTGTTTTTATACATACTTAGAAGTGAGCAATATTGCATTGCATCGACCCTTTGCAACATCACGCTTGATTCCTGTAACTTTATCGCTCTGGAGCTAGGTATATTTGATCATAGCATTTTTATTATTTAATTATCTATGTTTGTATACATGAAAAATAATGAAAACAACAATAATAATAATTCTTTCCATTTTAAAACTCTTATAAATATTTTGGGTCCACATATCCAATATAAAGGAATATATTTTTATACGCGGTCCGAGGGATTATAGTGTATTTCCGAAGTAGCTCCCCCTACAGAGAGTTTTCTTTAACGTCGCACTATAAAGCCACACGCGAGGGATAGGTGACGGACTTCAAAATTTTGAGCCTCTGTCAAGTGACGAGGAGGATACCTGAGCTATCACCCTCTCTTCAAACTGGCACACCACATCAACAGGAGCACTGAGCCTCAACAGATGTAACGTGCATTAGCTTCTCTACTCATAGGGTCTTCGGCGGCACCTGGATTCGAACTTATGAAACACCATTGGGCTGCCGCGGTCATGTTTAACCCTACAATCTTTGTTCTGATAAGAGCCTGGACGGCCCCCTTTATATTGATAATTTCTATATGTTACATTCTTTCGGAAAGGGACTATTAAGGGATTGTCACTCCCCTGTTGGGGTCGAAATACCCATAAATTTTATAAAATGTAACTCTGCGTGATTGGAAATATCGAATCAGAGACTCAGCTTGGAAGACAATAGTGAGTCCTGCCCAGAATTTGTGGGTGATTCGGTTGATTAAAGAGACGCGTGCCAATTTCGAGGGATTCTTTTATCCTAAAATTTCTAGAATTACAATGTGTAGAAGTGCGAAAGCAGCAACCCCCCCTGGACCCGGGCGGACCTTGAGTCCTCCTCCAGCCCCTCCGATGTCCTAAAGCTAAGTTTTTTTTTTATTGTTTTCTTTTATTATAAATGTAATTTTTAACTGTGCAATTATAAATTTAATTATAACGTATAATGATGATCGTCTAATCTTTGTGTAGTTGTTTATCTAGTTAATTTATTATTGGCTATGATGCGAACTGAGTACAATTGAATTTGGGTTTATTTAGGTTAAAAATAAAATTTAATGGCCTCGCTTCAGTTCCTAAGAGAAAGAGTCTGTTATCATATTACTGAGATTGTCTTATTTTTTACACCCTTTTATAAGCTTCACTTGTATGCAACGGAATCTTTGAACTTAATTTTTGCCCACTTTAAAAGGTCAGATTAATTCGAAATTTCGTTCACTTGTCCAGAACCGATGACAGTATAATAATTTAATAATTTTGCTCCGATGTCCTGATCAGGAGCATCAGGATTAACGATTTCCCCTTTTCAGATCCCATCCGCATCTGGCGACTAATTTCAGATCCCATTACCACATTTGGCGACTAAATGGTAAAGTTACAACTTAGTTCGCTTACCTATAAAAGGGTGTTTTTTTAGTTTTTTAAAACCATAATTTATTGACATACTTTTATATTTATGTTCTCTCGTTATATTTCTGTTTATTTCTTTGTTTTTTTAGATTCATGGCAATAAAGAGTAGGATTATATGTACAGATATCGAGTTCTTTCGAAAAAAATAAATTTTATTAATTATATAAAATGAGTTTGTTGATTTATACCTAAGACATTTAATAAAGTTGAATATTATTTCTAGAGGTGTAGTTGAACTTTCTTTGAATTACAAAATCTTGCCTACAATAAACAATTCTTATCGCTTTTTGCCACGCGAGGAGGCCAAACAAAAACTAAATTAAAGCTAAAATAACTGAAAAAATAAACATTTCTCAGGATAAAGTGTCAGAAAGAAGTTCTCAAAAAGATGTTCAAAAAAAATTGAGACAAGAAAAAGAGAATAAATTAGGATAATTTAGTTATTTTCTGTTAAACATTTGTTATGTAAAAAGGAGGTGTAACTAGTTAAATCACCTAAATTGCTTGTCTTATCTCCTTTTTTTTTTTTTTTTTTTTTTTTATCTTGTTCACATTCTTTTCCTTAAATTAGAATTTCAAATGGGGATGTTAGAATGAAAATTTTGAGAAAATAACGTGAGATTTTCATAAAGCTTCACATAAATCTAAAAACATGTTCATTTAAATAATTTAGTATGGAAATTACCAAAAATAATATTGTTTAAAAGTGGTAATGTGGAGAAACATTATAATAACTCTTTGATAAAAAATTGTACAAAAGATTGACTAAAACGATAAAATGAATTAAAAACTTTGAAAACATAAAAGAAAAACTGTTTAATATATTATATTTATATAACAACATTATACACACTTAATTCGCAAGATTTTCTATATTTATAAATCTGAAAAAAGATAAAATGCTAAATAGATTCAACTCTCACCAGTTCCGCAATAGCATTGTGAAATTCTTTACCGAGTTCGCTGAACTTTTAGAAGCGGTTTTAATCAGGGCTCTTTCTATGGGCTATGCTTATTATTATTATTACTATTATTATTAAAACTTTTTTTGGAGCAATGAACCACTTGTAAAATTATTCGAATTCCTTACTAAAATACCACGTTTATCCCATACATATTTTATGGAATAAACCTTTTTTTTTAGATAAGAAAACAGCTAATTTTCTTAAAAAAAATCTTTCAGTTGCAATGAGAAGTTGCTTTGGATTAATTTTTCTTCTAATATTTCAATGGAAAAAAAATAATCTTTATCTCTTCAAAAATATATTTCCTGTTCATTTAGAACAACAATTACCTGTTAAAAAGTGTTCATAATATACAAAAATATATTTCAAGTTTTATCAAAAATGTTTTGTTTTGAACGTGCGAATAATTAATCTTTCGATTAACTGCTCGAAAAACGCAAAAACTTTTGAATGAAAATATTTGTTATATTTTTGTTGATACAAAATATAACTCAATAACTTAGCATATAATTTTCGTAAAGTTGAAAAATAATATTTTTTGAGTCAACACTGTTTTATTATTTTTCACTTTTCGCCATTTTAATCTTACTTTTTTTCGTCTATTATTCTTAATGAATTCTTCTGATGCAATTAAGAATGGTTTACATAAATACGAGAAGTTGAGAGAAAAAAAGTCGATTTTTGTTTCTTAGGAACATGTACAAAATGAACTAATATCTCTAAGATATCGACTATGTAAAAGTAAAAAATGGATAAGTATCCTTGGCGGGAGATGTGTGAAGAGGAAAACCGTCTTCTTTACTTGATTTATTCGCACTTAAATAGATAAAAAAAAAAAAATCGTTTGCTTTTTGATTATTCCTTATATTCCAAAGTAAGTATTAATATTGTGAGTTTTTCAAACGTTTGATAATAGTTCATATTATTATATGATGCTTTTATTATTTCTTTCCAGAGAAACAGCGAGATGTATGCATTTATAAAATTTTTCTAAGAATTTAATTACATGTTTTCGAGTTTCTGAAATGTTTTAAATCTACATATTTTAATTTTTCCATTATTTATAAATAATTATTAGTCACATTACGTTGTTCTTAACTTCCTAATAATATCAAATATAGCTTTCAAAATTAAAATGTTGAATTCATTGAAATGCACTAAAAGAATGCGATTTGTAATAATAATTCGAATAAACTATAATTTCTTTCATAGTCCAAATATTTTTTTACTAGACTCCCTGTAAAATATTATTTTTGCTTCGAAAATAATGTTACTGATGAAAAATATAAATTTGAGTTTACGTAGAATTTTCTAAAAAAAGCGAGAATTATTATTATTGTTATTTTCTTGAGCTTTACAGTCTTGTTCAATTTTTAAATTCACGGATTTGAAAAAACGTATTTTTATAAAATTGTTGTAATTCGTATCAGAGAAAATTAATGAGGAATAACAAACATGCTGTATATTTTCACATTTCACAGTAGAAAATATCGCGCGCGTTCGATCTTAGATTAAAACATAATATTCTGCTCTGTGGGATACGTAGAACTAGACAAAGCAACGGGTATTTTGAAATTTGTGTTTTATTAGTTTGGTATATGCTCTGAATTAAAAAATGATTAATATTGAAAAAAACTGAGTCACATTTTTTACGAAATCTTATAACAATGTGCAAGAAAAAAAAGGTATTTGATTTTTATACATTCTAATAATTTTCTAAGAGTTGCTTTTCATCTACTGCATCCTTGAAAGAATTTCGTGTACAAGAGAAAATGCTATGTCTACTAAGCAACACGAAGCTATTGGCGAGGGGCGTCGTAATTCTGAGCTTTACTTGAGGATAATACTTTAACTGCTACTCTACTATCCAAACTTCTACACCACACCAATGCAAGAACTTTGAACTTCGACGGTTTTATTTTACATCGTACATTTCTGTCTCCTTTACACGGTGGGAAAATGAATTCGAGGATAGCTAGATTTTGATCTTGTTGTCCAAATCTCCGACATTGTTTATATCAACATTATAAATAAATTGAGAGAATCTATAAGTGATTTTGAAAATGCTCTCATTATATGTGGCACCAGCAGTTAGACACCTTATACGATACACGATCAGGGGCGTAGCTACCGCCATATCGATGATACGGGGCCCCCAGCACACACATATGTAAACAATGAATCGTTAAATTTTAAAGGGGCTCCCAAGGAAGTACTGATACAGGGTCCACTTAGGACTGGCTACTCTAGTGTACACATCTCTTCTTTTAATCC
Organism: Trichonephila inaurata madagascariensis; assembly: GCA_019973955.1. Classification (NCBI taxonomy): domain Eukaryota; kingdom Metazoa; phylum Arthropoda; class Arachnida; order Araneae; family Nephilidae; genus Trichonephila; species Trichonephila inaurata. The sequence goes on from BMAV01023445.1 coordinate 347,229, forward strand.
AGTCTTTATATGTGGAGTGACAAAATGTGTATAAGGGCTTATAAAAAAAATTTTTTTTTTAATTTCTGAAGTTATTAATAGATGGCAGCACAAGTAAAAAGTGGTAAAATAACTTTACTTGGTGGTTAGTATTCTTACTATGGCTTTAGGAAAAAAAAAAAAAAGTGCCATTCCCCCAACCCAAAAGTTATTAAAAATAATAAAATTAAAACAAAAAAAAAAAAAAAAAATACTCTAAGCAATTTTTTCAATATTTGCGGGTTTTTCTAATTTTTTGTGCTACGAAATCTGAAAGTGAAGTGTTGTATTTATGTAACCGTAATTCAGAATTATGGAGATCATTGGAAATAGACTTCTATGGCATTTCTCTGTTCGTAGTTAAAATTAAAATTAGAACTTGGAAACAAAATATTGGATTATAATAACTAGAAACTCGTTTTGGAGATTAAATAAGTTATTATTGGCAAACTTTTCATTCCAACTTGGAATAGTTAACATAGCTCATTCATACTTATTACAAGAAATAGAGATAACGGGCTGTATTTAGCATTGATTATACTCTATTCTAGATGATTCAAGAACTTTACTTTAACAGTTTAAAAGAGAGAAAGAGATGTATTTAATTTTCCACAACGGATCAAATTCTTTAAATACAGGATTATCATCGCTTTCGATCAAAGATGTATTTTTCATGCCCTGCAAAACAAGAAGAAATAAGGAGCCCCTTGCTTTCCCCAAAATTTATTTATGTTGAAGATTAAATTAAATGAATTTTGTTTAAATTTCTTTAGGTATTGTATCTAAACGTGTCTCTCATTCTGGACAAATGCAAAGGTATATTATTTGATAAGATATTATACGCAAAAATCCTATGCTCATGATATGGAAATAGATTTTTACACCATTCTTCACAAATCATATAAAGAACGAAAGAAAAATTCTTCGCTGAAATAATGAAAGCTAAATTTTAAAATTAACGCACCCGAGTTGATGACAAATTAAAGTAGTATATTATGTGAAAGTTATTAAGGCCTTTTTAAAGAAAAATTTACAAGAAAATAACACAAATGTGTATAGAAACTGAAATTATTATTTTAAATAGTTGAAATTCATTCAAAGGAAAAAAATTTCAGCACATTTTTTTTTTTGTTTTTTTGTTTTTTTGTTTGTTAATATTAGAATTTATATTCATATAATTATCTTCAGTTTTGAAATGAACAGATATCTCAGTATCTGAATTTTCAATGTTTTCCTCCAGCATTTTATAATCTTAAAAAAAGATTTAAACATCAATAAATGACAGAATGATTATTCGTATTCGTGCATAATTTTAATGAAGTGTTACAGAGATATAATAAATAATGATAATAATAAAATACAACCAGTCATCTTATCGATTGTTACAGAACTAATAATCTTTTGGACCCATCTCCCCTCCAACCAAAATTTGCATTTTACAGAAAAATTCTTCGATTTTTTCATTCCCGCGCGTCCTTTTCTTTATTTTTGATTTATCAGTAAAATACTAATGTCTGATTTTTAACTACCGTTATAATTTTGGTAAATTAAACGTGTTTATTTTGTCGTTGCTTATATTAGGAAACTTTTAAACACACATCACTTTAATTTCCTTAAAAAACAATCATAATTAATCTCTTGCCTTGTTCTAATAACATTGAAACATCAATAGAAATAAAAAGAATTAAATTTGCATAATTTGTCATATGATTTGTACAAATTATTTTACAGTTTTGAAGAGAATTAACTGGAATTTACTGAACATGATTCGGCTACATCATAGATTTCTTTCACCTTTATAAGACTAAAGTAAAGCCTTTTATTAATGAGGGTAAGAGAAGGATCCCTATTCTCTCTCAATTACTCTACATTTAGCTACTATTTTATTTTAATCTGTGAAAATAAAAGTGTATTTTTTGACTAATAGATGGCAGCATGTGTGACCTATTTTCTTTGAAAAAATACATTTTAGATTTATTTTTCGGAGAATTAAATAATTTTGAATTCAATTAGCAGATTTCTTTTCAGTTGTAAAGAAAGTTCCTATTGTGATTTAACACGCTAAACATTATTATTTTCCTTAAATAATAATAATAATAATAAAAAAAGATCATAGCACGAAATGAAAATATAAGTTATTCAAAAGACATAAGCAACAGTTAAAAAAAGACTTCGGTGATTTATTAAAAATGGTATGTTCGAATATTTTTAACAATTAAAGATCATAACACGCAATTGATGAACAAAAATAATTTGATAAGGGTTGAAATAAGCTAATTTCGCACCACTGTTCAGCCGTCGATAGCTCAGTTGGCAGAGCGGTGGACTGTAGGTGTTCAAAGTCAGTAATCCATAGGTCGCTGGTTCGACTCCGGCTCGACGGAAGTTCTTTTTTTTTTTCATTGTAAATTCAATTGTTGAAGAGGAAATTAGCTCTTACATTAAAACAAATGTGGAAATTAAAACAAATGTCTGTTTTTTCAAATAAAAAAAAAGCACGTACTTCCCGCGACAGCCTGTAAAATAATAATCAGTAAGGGAGGTAATTTTTGTTTGTCAAAAATTTTATTTTATCATCGCCTGGTGAAAAAATCTCAGGTTATATTAAGTGCTGATAAGTACTTTACTCTCTCGTATTGCATAGTAGTTCTATACTTGTTTTCTGTGTTGGACATGCAATCGATCAGTTGCTGATTTTCTAAAGCTAATTTTTTTCTTTTTTTAAAGATCTTGCACCAGTTTTAAAAAAAATATTGACATCATGAATTCGCTTTCTTTTCATAATTTAGATTGAAAATATTCCCGTATGATCTTAGTTTGTAACTAGGACTTAATAGAATGCATTATATATATAATGAAATGTTCATCTGTTCATTTTTAATATATATACTCTATAATTTATTATTATTATTTTTTTTATTTTTCAACTTAAGAAAGTCTTTGAAACAGGCTTTGTGCTGCAGCCAATGCACGCATCATTATTTTTCGGTAAAGTCCTAATTTTTACTTCTGTAGATATCAACTAAATTTTTCAAACTTGATTAATTTGAATGGATTTTACTATCAAATTATTTACTCATTTTTTTTTTCGAACTGCGATAACATGTTTGTTATATATATATATATACCATGTTCCTTCCCCCTCTCCTTTTCATCTGTTTTTTTAACCCCCCCCCCCCTTTTTTTTTTTTTTTTTTTCATCTTTAATTATGAGAATTTGGACATGTTTTAAAAAAGCGAATTCCTATGAGCTATGAATGAATAAGTGAAGGAAAGCTTACAAATAATAAATATTTAAGTTAATGAAACATGCGTAAAATCCGGCGTATAAAGCGCGCTTTTAACACAAAAAATACGTTCGAAATTTGCGGGTGCGAGTTATCCGCCGGGTATATAAATGATAACTTAAAAAAAAGAAAGGGAGAGAGAAATAAAAAAAAAAAAAAAAAAAAATTAGATTTCTGCATTTATCGAGAAAGAGAAATACTGTTTATTTGAAATACATAGCATACCTTATGAGGATAAAAGAGTGTTAGTAGTTCTAAAAGTATATTATTTTTTCAAAAGCCTGGGGTAATACTTCGAATAAATGACTTAAATACAAGAGCATGGTATTCGTATATTTCAATTTTCTTAGTAAAAAGGGAGAGTGCGTATTATACCGCTAATATATCTAAATTTTTTTAAAAAAATGTAGCTTGAAAGTATAAGCAGGGACATCTTAAGACTTCTGGAGGCCCTAAACCCCTACGCACACACAAAAATAGGCCCAGGACCCCTACACAAATGTGGGCCCCACCTATGATTCATAAAAGTAGACAGTACATAGCATAAATTGCCAAATACTCGTACAAACAATAACCCGAAACAAATAAATGTGCATGACTTACAATCACACAGACCGGCTGGCCTCGCCTTTTGACTGAATGAGTAATGATGATATATGGTGGTAGGCCTAGGCCTATACATGGACCACGGTCGTTCCATGCAGCCAGTTGATATATCATCCGAAATTTACAGATTTTGGATAATACAACCGAAAATAACATTTGACCGTTGAAATTATTCGAATCATGATCTTATTAAGGTTGAGTCGAGGCTTCTCAAACTTTCAATATTAGCGACCCAGTTTTCAATCACAATTTTCATCACGCCCCTCTCCATACAATAACAATGTATTGAATGCAATAATAACGTACTTGGATGTGTATAAAGATACAATACGACTTTAATTATAAATCGTACAAATTATCAAGGTCAAGTATTAAATGTGTACATAGTTTTATATATGACCCCTTGGAGTGACTGGTAATTATTACACTTGTTCTTAACTTGGTATTGTTAAAATGAATTATCTAGTACAGGGGTGTCCAACACGTGGCCCGCTAGTACATAAGTTGCAGCCCGCCGACTCTTTTTAAAAAAAATTTAAATATCAGGTTTTTAAAGTTTTTTTTCATTTTGAAATTTATTTAAGGGGAAATTTTAAAAAATATATATATATATCTACAAAGTATTTGCCTGTTAACCACTCTTTTTTTAAAACAAATCCTTTTTGATAATAGAAACGTCCTTTAGATTAAGATAGATTTATACTTTATCAAACAGTTACGTTGGATTTTACTAACATAAATCACTTTTGTAATAAATTCTGAATTGCATTATTCATATCCTTTACTATGGATGGTACATGATTCTCTGTGTGTGCGACTTTCATTTCTACTCCTCCTTTTTTGTTTGGAGTGCCCAAAAAGCAAGAGGCAGTCAGAAATGTTTTTTAAAATATAAAAAATGAATCTGGACGGTTAAGATAAAAGGCAATGTATATACTTAACCGTTTGAGAATGACAGCGCAACCAAATTTCAACAATGAGTAACGAACGATAAATTCAAAAGGAACACCGTAATTTTCAAGAAATTGGCAACTGTAAAATTTTAAACATTATTTGATCATTTTATTATATTATATTATATAAACATTATTATACTATCTGTCTGTATACATGAAAAACAGTGAACACAATAATAATAATTCATTTTGTTTTAAATTTTCTCTCCAATAAATATTTTTTTGTTTCCAAATTTGATATAAAGGTACATACTTTTATGTTGCGGCTCGCGAGATAATAATGTTTTTCCGAAGTGGCCCGCAAGGTCATTTGGGTTGGACACCCCTGATCTAGTATATGCAGTACTGATACATTTATATGTGTAAAGATGTATTTTATTTTTTATTATTTTGCTTCTTTTCAGTAAATAAATAATATTCTAAAATAACCTTTTACTTTACTTTCCGATAGGCTCGCGCCCCCTACGTAGGGTTTTCACGCCTTCTAAGGTAGGCGTCTCCTGCACTTTGAGAAACACTGCCTTGACGTCCCTGAGCGTATTTTACGGTATTTACTATGTTCTCAACGGCAACAACAAAAAAAAAGTCTTAAAAAATATTTCCCCTTTATTAATTAGGTTTAAAAACTTTAAAAGTTCTTATTCACAATTAAGCATTAAATTAATCTTCTGTAATATTGTTTTTTTTTTTCCTTTTCTTTTTGTATAAATAAATGATAAGAAAAAACAGTAGAGGCAGAATAAATATACACGGGTACAGAAGAAAATAAAAATCCAGATACAATTCGAAAATGGCATTCCAAAATAATAATAATAATAAATATTTTCGAAAACTAAAAGAAAATGATTTAAAACTCCCATTAACAAGAAATTTAATTATTAAATTGAACTATAGCTGCAGTAGAAGTTTAACATAACGGAATTGTTAATATTTTCCAAAATCCAAAAAAGGAATGATTTTCTTTTTTCATTAAAAAAAAATAAAAAATCCAAGCAAATTTTTTTAATTAGGAGATGTATTTGCTTTTATATTTATGATCAAAAAGAAAAGAGCAAATCATGATATAAAAGAGATATCAATTACTCAGATTTATAATTCTATATATGAAATACATAACCTTACAGTTGCATTGTTATTTTCAGCTGTGGTAAGTGTGGGTGTGAAGGTAACAAAAATTCGTTAAAAATAACAAATCGTATTAGATTGGTGCATGAGAAATACCAGATTTTCTTTACATGTGAACGTTTATTTCCTAGTTTTCGTTATGCTTTTGTTTTCGGCATAACCTCGTTTACAGTCGAATTGTCCATTCCAGAATCACATTTCAACAAAGATTATCTCGAAAGTGTTCCATTTTGTTATTTGTTTTTAATTTGGTAAAGATACGAATTCAACTGATATTTGTGTAATTTTTTTTTAAAGTATAAACTTGGTAATAATTCTGCAGTATAAACCAGACACTTCGGGAAAAAAGGGAAAAGTGTAAATTTGGTTTGAAAGATTTCGTTCTGGTGATTTTTCCCTGTAAAATAAATCGCGTGGAAGAGTCAAAACATCTGTGAAAAATGATACTCTGAAAGCACTGGTGGAAAGGAATATAACTGCATCTATTGCACTGCCAGTACATCGATGAAACGTGTGTAAAATTGAATATTATACGCCCATACTCGTTAATCGCCGTGACCCAATACTTCTCTACGACAGTGCTTTTCAAACTTTCAATATTTGCGGCCCAATTGTCCACACGCCCCCCCCCTCGCTCATTCAACAACTAGGTATTGAATGCAATAATAATGTACTCTGACGCTAATTATAAACTGCACAAATTATCAAGGAAGGATTTATTTTGTATAGGTTCCGTTAAGGTGTATAATATAGTTATTTTATAGAATAACTAGGTATTTCTTAAAGTAACTAGACAAGAGTCAGTTGAAGTATATAATGGATGAACAAGTTCATACTTTACCTAGTTATTCTGTGAAATAACTAGGTATTCCATGAAATAACTAAGGATAGAAAAATAAATAATTTCAAAGATGTTTTATAAATAAATTGACCACAAATAGCTAAAATCTGTCGCAAAATACATTTTATCCCTTTTGCGGATGAATAATTGATCAATAATAAGGGAAAGCAGAGATGATATAATATATTATATTGATCATATTGCTATTAGTTAAACAGAAAAGAGGAAAAAAAGAATATGTTGCAAAAATAGATAGCATTTAAATGTTATCAACAAAAATACATGCTGGGAAGAAATACTGTTACTTCATAAAAACAATGTGTAAACTTTTTAAAACAAAAATGTAAGAGAATATTAATTAAAATTTTATGGGATACCTTTATTTTACTTTTCATTATTTATTAAAGCAAGGATTGTGCTGTGATGACGCTTTGGATTGCACTCATTATTTTTGAAACAAGTACACTGTTTAATGTTATACACTTTTTTTTACACGAGTACTTTTTAAATACTTGTCCAGTACCTCAACTTTGAGCTGTTGCAACGGATCGAAGCGATGTGTCAATATTTGGAACTTCTTCAATGGAAATTAATTCTCGCTGATATATACTAAACTGATATCTAGAGTACAATTGTTTCATTCCACCTAATCGAAAAAATTCTTCCCAAAGCTGCTAGAACCGGTTCAAAGAACTTTCGAGTGTCGTATTTCTCACTTCAATGATTAAGTAATTAATATTCTATAGAATACCTAGTTAAATCGTAGAATTCAATAATTTTATATATTTAACTGACTGGTCTAGTTATTTCAGGAAATACCCAGTTATTCTATGAAATAACGGATTTCACGCTTTAACAGCAACATATATAAAAATTTGTATATAACTAACCCATAGAAGTCACTAGTAATTACTAAACTTGTTTTTAATTTAGTAGTGATAAATTAATTATCAAATACTTTTTGCCGCACTGATGCATTGTGAATATGTATCATCATTGTGAATATGTATTTAATTTTTTATTATGTCAGAATGTATTTTGTTTTGCATTCTTTCAGTAAATTGATAATTATCTTTAGTTTTCGACTTTTCCATATGCTCCCGCCCCCCACAGTTTGAGAAACGCTGCTCTACGACAAAGCTTGGCCGTGTACATCGAACAAAACAAATGCGAAATTAAATAAATTAAAATATGAAATTTTGCAGCACACACAGCTTATTGGCCGGATCTTTCACCAACCAACCAACCAACTTTCTTTTTCTTTTTTTTTTTATAATTTTGAACAGTTTTTGCGAGCTAAGTAGTATGTAAATGAGGACAGTCTGTAAAATTTCATATCAGAGTTCATTGATTCTAAGGTGACCAACCGTTTTCCTTTTATAGGTTCTGTCCTTCCTCGAAAAGTGTCCTCCTTTTCAATATTTTAAAACTGATCTGTTAATCTCTGTATTCAGAAATGAGCCAAACATGTTTTCGAAGAACGGTCTAAAACAAAGATCATAGGAAATAACAGTTTTCAATGGTATTTTTTGATTTGGTCTCAAGTAAAGGGGGCAGATATAGAAAATTACCTCGAGTTTTTATCGAAAGAAATGCCTGATATTAAAATCGATGACAATTGTCTGTTTGAAGTAGAAAGAAGACTGAATGTATATTTAAATTCTAATAAAGAATAATTGGAAAATCAACATGATGAGAAATTGGTAAAATATGGGTGAAATTACTTAAACCATTTAAAAAAAATGAACACATTCCACATGAAAATGTAATTATTCTTTTTAAATTTACGTCGTGCTGCCCTGGAACTAATGCAGCAGTTGAAAGAGTTTTTTTCAGTTGGTAATGATTTTTGTGAAGCGACTAGTGAGAAATCCAAATTGAATATTAATATTTTAGCTACAGTGCTTACCCTAAAATTCAGTATGAAGGATATATTAGAAAATGATAAGTTGACAAAAACGAAACAAAAAAATTCATTTAATGGAAGAATACTCTTTTTTAAGATAATAATTAAAAAGATTGTAAGAGCGTAGTTTTGTTTGAATTAATAAAACGTTTCATATATTTAAGTTGCAATTTTTTAAAAAAAATTTT
>BMAV01023445.1:356217-370055 GCA_019973955.1 Trichonephila inaurata madagascariensis
TTAAGATATGCATCTATGTATTAAAATCTTGTTGGGAAAGTAAATGGATTATATTTTGACTAAATAAACAGTTTTTGCAAAAAGATATGCAGATTTATATTTCCCCTTGTAACTCCGACATTTCGTAAGCACCAAACCTAATAAATTACTTAAAAGTATTAAAAAAAAAAAACAATCTGATAGTAGAAACGCGATGTTATTGGGATCATTAGTCCGTTGTTGTTTATATATATATTGCTCTTCAATTAATTTTGATATATTTTTTAATACGTTTTTGTTGCGTGAGTGATTATTAACGTCACACTGTTCAACTACATGAGGGCTTTTGGCGACGGACCACGTATACGTTTTTGCTGAAATAATGCAAAAAAATTCTAGCCTTCCCTTTAATCAATATTCTATATCAATTTTTTGTGGTTCTAATTCTTACTGTTATTTTAATTGAAATTTGAGTAAGATGATTATTTTAAAAATATTCTCCATAGAAAAAAGTCGAAATTTGCATTTTTAAAATTTTTTTTTTATTGAAACAAATGAGTCGACTCTTTAAATTAACAAATACAAAAGTACACTAACTTAATGTAATAAAATTTTTAACTAAGAACACTGCATCAAATATCACAAATATAAATCTTATAATATAAAACTTTAAAAAAAAATTGTGAAATTTTCTAAAAAATTCTTCAGTTTTAATGCTTTTAATATAAAAATAACTTTTGAGTTCTAGTTAAAGTTCCGAGATATAGTTTCCCTTTACAATCCTACATAATCTTTCATATGACTTAAAAGAAATATTCACCTCTTATCTCCTTAATCTGAGTACGTAGTAATAGAATGAATCAGACGAGAAATAAAGCATTCTAATCGTGATTTTTTTTGTTATTTTAGACTAGTTTTCCTATGAAAAAATTTTACTGAATAAATGCACTAAAGTAATTTAGCGTGGTTTTTTTTTTTTTTTTTTTTGTACAATGAGTTTCTCTCTCTCTCAGCAGAAGTTTCCTAAATTCATCATGTAAGAATTTCATGAAGACACGATAGCTCTCTTTTGGTAATGATTTTATATTTACTGAACATATTTGAAACCTCTAATCCTTTATAAAAAAATTTAAACGGAGTTCTTCAGCAACACCATTACAAAATTAATTAGTATTAATTTTTCATGTAAAGAATTGAACATTAAATTAAATAATCAACTTAATGGTAACAAATGTGCTTCCATCAACTCTAAGGGCACAGGTATCATTAGTTTTTGTATTAATGTTGTGCTCAAATAACACAATGGTAACAGATTGTTTATAAACATCGCTCTTGGAAGCAACACAAGGGCTATTGGTGACGGACCTCATAATTCTGAATCATGGTTAAATGTCAAGAATAACATCCAAGGACATCTTAAGACCTCTTGAAGCCCTGGGCCCATAAGCAAAAGGAGGCCCTGATGACTGAATGAGTAATGATGGTGCATAGTGGTATGCCTAGAACTATACATGGATGGCGGTCATCACATGTAGCCAGTTGATATGTAGTCCGAAATTAAGTTTTGGGGAGAATACAACCGGGAATAACATTTGACCTTTGAAATTATTCGAATCATGATCTTATTAAGGCTGAGTCGAGAACGAGAGGGGGCGACTCTAGGGCCGGACAAACCGAACCCCGGTCCAGGGCGGCATTTGGAAAATATTTTTTTATATTACAAAAAATTTGATATATTTTCTGAAATATTAATGGATGTGAATTTGGTATTTTATTTAAACTATCTTATTTCCTTATTTTGTACTCTGTATGTTCAATGTCCGTTTTGTTTTGCATTGAAACTTGAAGTGTTCAAGGCGGGATTACATGTAAAATCATGAAATTTGATATGTTTACACATTTTTCACTAGTAACTTTCTCCCCATCCAGGAATGGGGTCACAAGAGACATTCCTTTCCCACATACGATGTCCTTTTCTAAATAGCACAAGGTTAATAAGAGTTTTTAGTACATAGAGAGGCACAGGAGATGTTTTATTTTAGTCTTGAGTGTAGTTAATATAAGTTAAAATAAAAACGCTTGTGATCCCTACCATCAGTAGATTCTTTCTCGAAGAAACTGACCTGCTGGAGAAATGGGCGATTTCTACTCTTAAATTTTACTCGTTTGAAACCGTAACATTGACGTAGCTATCACCGTATCAATGATATGGGGACCCCAAGTTTCAGGGGCCTCAAAATGTGTAAGCAAAACATAAAATGTAAAGCTCCCCCCACAAAAAAAAGTCGCCAAGTAATTTGGATTCAGGACTTGCTGCACCAGTGAATTATAACGGGTAATTATGTTCATAATTTCGAATTATTTTTTATTCTTAGGACAATATACATATATATTAATTTTTTGCTTTAGAGAGAGGGGCGGCATTTTCGATTTTTGTCCGGGACGGCAAAACTGCTAGAGCCGGCCCTGACGACAGAAAACCTTCCTTATGGCAAAGGCCCTGGGCCCATGCTTTAAGACGCCATTGATGACATCTGAATTGGCTACCCACCTTCCATATCACACAAATATAATTTGGAGCCTCAACAGATTTAACATGCATTATCCCTTACACATAGGGTGTTTAGTGGCACCAAAACTCGAACTCGCAACTCAGCTCTTGGGTTCATGGAATACTTTGCTATCTTATACCGCGATTAGATGACGAGGACAACACATAAGTTAGAAGTACTTCAATTGTGAAAATTCCCCACCATATGAGCACTCTTGTGTTTAGGTAACCTTTTCAATCAAAACGCTTTTGCGAATCTAGTTTTGAGTTCAGTATTTGATTCAGTTGTACATGAAGCTTGCAACTTCAATGAAGCTAACATGTCCCTAGGTTACATGCAACAAGAAAATGGGAGATCTGCTTACAGAATGCCATTTCCAAAATCTCCTATAATATTCCAATTATATTTTATCCTATTCCAAAATTTCCTATGATATTCCAGCTATATTTTATCTTATTTCAAAATTGAGTTTTAAAACTTTTTGTACAGATTTATGCAATGAATGAATTGCAATTATAAAATAGTAATGAATTGTTATTTAATATTAAACAAAAAAAAAAATATGTGTATAACATAACTTCTTTAAATGACGATTTTGATTTTTATTTAAAATAAAGTAATTTGCTTTTTAAGTCTAATTATGAAGTACATGTAAAAGGAAATTTAATATAATAAACCATTCTCCTATATTGTGACGATATCAATGAGTTTTTTAAAAAAAGACGATTGTAGGCAAGAAGCAAAGCAGAGAGAGAGCTTGAAATACTAGTAATAAGAATACTAAGAATTTATAATGCGAGATGATGAGAAGCATCAACCTCCAGTGAATACTGTATAAAAATAATGTGTGATGGATGTAATTTAATGCAATTTGTGAAGAAAAGTTTGATAGTGCAAGAACAAAAATTCTAAATCCCAAAAAAATTCACTTTTTATTTAGGATATGATTAGAAATTCAATAATTTCTTTTTAATATTTTAATTAAAAATAAAGTATCTTATTTTTTTTTACAAAAAAATTTACAAATAATCAATAATCAGTAAAAAGGAAAAGAAATAAAATCTCAAGAGGTAAATCAAGTAAAAAAAAACTGCATTGACTTCTCAAAAAAATACTTTAATTGAATGTAATTTTTAATAAACAATTTTAATTTTCAGAACTTGAAAATTTCACATATTTGCAAAAAGTATTGATGATTTCTTATAATGATAAAAACAAAAAAAAAATCAACAAGGTTTATAAGTAAATATTTATTGGACGTTTCTTTTTCAAAATTATAGTAACAGCTTACAGTAATTATTATAGCAATAGTACAGAAATGTTTCAGATCAAAAGATCTATTTTGCCTCAATTCCATTTTAAATGTTACCATAGAGACATCCCCCAATGTTAATAAAAGTAACAAAAACATCTGGTAAAAACAATTATGTATTTTTTAAAACTTTACAAATTCTTATTCACCGCAGATATAAAATAAATTAACACTTACTAAAGTCAAAGATTTTTTTATATTAATTTTTTAATATGTTGCAACAAAAACGATTTATTTCTGAAAAGTAAAAAATATAATCTCATGATACGAATAAATATTTTTAATAATCGCCTTCTAAACTGATAATAGAAAGATAAATATTACAAAACCAGTTACTGCATCAATTATAGTTTTCCGAAGATTAAAAACCCAATATAAAATTTTAGTGCTTAAAGTTTTTAGTAAATGTGAAATGCAATGTTACAAAATGCCTAATATTCTAAATGCCCATATTATTATAAAAAGAAAAATACTTTGATTTCAGAAACAAAAAGCACAATATTTGTTATCTTTTTTTGAGATTTAAAATCAGCTTTTTAAGCAGTCATATATAAATACAATTAGGATTTTCCATCTTTTCCCAACTTATATCTAAACTTACTTATTAAACTTGTTATATAAATTTCAACAGTCATATCAAAAATCCTGGATATATTCATTCCATATAAACATAACACAAACAAAAATTGTTAAATGTAACAGTATTTTTTAAATGTTTTTATACTTCAAAGTACTTTATAATAAAACTAAAAATACTGATTATAGTAGTTAAAATTTGTTTGTACTTTTTGTTAATGATACAACATTTTGTTGAATTTTGAATAAATTACTAAAACACTTTTTACTGTAAAAGCACAATACTCGTTTTAGCAAATGATAAAATTTATCCAAACATTGCAGCAGAAAACTAGCAGAGTAGAAAAACAAATTAATTTATTTTAAAAACAATATAAAAATTTGATAGCTGTTAACAATTAGCATTTTCCAAGGGAAAAAAAGATTTAATTTTGTACAAGGTTTGAATAGTAATATGAAATAGTATTATTCATCTAAATGGAAACATTTAAACTCTAAAAAGTTTCATAAAAAATTAAGAAAACACATTCTATAATAACTAAAATAAATCAAATACAACAAATAAATGTTTAATATAAGATATTAAAAAAGTTCATTAAAGTTAAATAGTTGTTTTTTAAAGACAATTTAACAAACATTCAAATTTTTCAACTCTACAATACAATTTTTCATATTAATAACACAATAAATCTTATTCATCAAAGATTTTGGAAATGTGTTAACATAAACACTTCCTATAATCCCAGTATTATGGTATGGAATGAAACCTGAGCTACCACTGCAACTTTGTTCTTATAAAAATTTCAAACCATTGGCATTTCCAGATGAAATAACAAAAAAGGCACTTTACAAAAGAGATAAAGGCATATATGAAATAAATGGACACATTTTTCAGTCAAATAAAATATACTGAAAAAATACATTCAATACAGCTTATGTTAAACTTAAAATAACACAATTTTTTAAAAAAAGGGCTTAGTAAAGTAGGTGGTTCATCAACAACAAAAAAGTAAATAAATAATGCAAATTTTAATAAAATAATTTTTAAAAAAATCAAGTTTCATATGTTTTTTGGCAATTTTTTAAATAAAACATTTTTATAGTACAATGCATCATAAAATTAATTCTATATATTTTTATTTTTTAGATGTGCTTAGTGTAATTGCTAATCATTAATTAAATAATATTTCATACAGAAAAGAAAAAATACTTTCAGGGAGTACAAGCATATAATTTTAACTTTTTTTCAAGAAAAGTATAACTACAACTTTTTATCTTATTATCAAAAGATATTTTAATAATATTGCATATGTGCTTAATAAAAGTAATAAATTTTATACATGTATACATACTTTTATTTATAAATAACAAAATATTAACACGGATGAGTAAAATTAATAACTTTCCAAACACCATTTAAAAACTTGAAATCTTTAATTAGGAACTATAATGTTATGAAAGAAATGGTCTCTAAATTTTTTTAAACACTACAAAACATGTTGCAATTTTGTTATTTAAAGCTTAATAGACAAACACATAACTTAAAAATTCAATTATTTTCATTAACAAAATTTAGGTATAAAAAGCACAGCAAATTCTCATTTAAATAATGAAATAAAAATTAGAACTTCTATCTTTTACTATATAAACATGTTTAAAATTTTTCTACAGTCACACATTTTACAAAAAAAGGTATAGATATCTCCACAGAAAGCAAAATGCTTTGATATCAAAAAGGAGAAATCAATATTTTTAACTGTAGAAATAATGATTATTACCCTTCAAAGTGCTTCAGAATAAAATAAATTTTTCCTTTCTTTAAGAATTCTTTAATACAACCTCAATTCTATAAATAAATATTTAAACACATATAAAAATATTAATACTAGAAAAGAAATAATATAATAAATCTACTATAACTGGACGGTAATTAAAAAGGAAAAAATCAATCTACAACATTTTGTAGTGTCAATACATTGCAAAGCATTAAGTTAGTTCTTTTAATAAAAAAGGGGCAATTGGTTAATTGATTTAAATTAAAGATGTTACTTTTTGAAATATAAAATAAAGGTTCAACACTTTTATTACAATTTTCTGTAACAAACATCTAGGTAATACAGTTGTAATATCACCTCATAATATTCACCTAATATAAAGACTTATTCTTTCCCAGTCGCAAAGTAATGAAAATTTGATATAACTGCTCTGTGACCAGTTAATATGCTACATGTACTACAATACCAACTTACATAGCTGTTTAGATTTACATACTATAAGCAGCAAAATATCAGATATTATACAGCATGTAGGTAACCATCAGTTTTATTTATGCTAAGTGAAGGTCCTGTGAATGGAGAAAACCACACAAGGGAAAAACGACCAAACACAGAACGAAGGCTTCGCCATGGCGACCTCTTTTGCCATCTCACAGATTCTTTTTTTAATTGTTCAATCCCCTAGAAATTTAAATTGAATTTGTATGATTCTAGTAAAAATGAAAATAACACATTATTTAAATATATATAAATTAAGATTAAAGAATATTTGAGAAAAACTGCTCATATATACCGTTTCATCATTCCAGATAGCTTGTACCTGAGTACCAAACATTACACATGTGAAAATTGCAAAAAGAAGAGCTTCAAAAATCAGCAAAATTAGTAGTATTACCGTAGCAGGTGGAGATTTAGTTGAGCATTCTAAAATAGACAATCATTTTTTTAAATAAATAATAAGGTATATACCACAATTATATAGGATGGTTAAGTAATAAATCCTATAATTGAATTTAAAAATAAAATAATTTTAGTACTAAAAAGTTATCATACATATACAATATAATTAATCTATAATAAATACATAAACTTCTTTTAATACATAAAAATTCAATTAAGAATATTAAATGTTGCATTTTTTCCCCCTTGAATGCAGTGAAATAATTTCCTCTTTTTAATTTCTCTTAAATAAAATTTGAATTGAATGTGAATAATTCATAATACTACTTTTCTTTTTACTGAGTTTCAATACATACATATAAATAGAGCTGTTTCTAAAATTATCAGTTTAATCTAAAGAAGTTTTGTGTAGAGTTGCCTACATAATCTGTGTGTTTTATTTTAAAGCTAGGTATTAGCATGGTTTTTTTTTTATTATTATTAACCTATGGATTAAATTCTTTTTTCCTTCTGCATTTTATTAAATGAAGGGGAATAAAACTTCAACAACTTCCTTCCTTAACATTCTAGTTGGATCAATTCATTTCTAGTTCTTTTTTTGCACTTTATCAGAAAAATTTTCCTTTATGGTCCATTTTGTAAATAATACAAAATATTTATTACAATTTACAAATGTGAAATTAAAAGTTAAATTTTATACATTGCTTTAAAATCATGTATCTATTCTTTCATTAAAACCATAGATGAAAAAGCTGATTTTAAAAAATCAAAGCATTTCAAAAGAAAATTATTTTTACTCACTGTTCCAGTCACTATTAACACACATTATGAAGTGACTGATAGCTAAGAAAAAGGCATGAGAAGATATCACAGCTATATAAAACTGAAAGAAAAAACAGATTTTAACAAAACAGAAGAAAAAAAAAACTGCATTAAATGATTTTTCACAAACACGAAACAAACATTCAGCAAAATGAGATTCACAGATGTAATTCAAAACTAAGCAATAGAATATTAAAATAAACTACACCCAATTTTTAAGTGCTCCAATTTTTAATCAAAAAAAAATTACAAAATACATTTTAAAGCCTTTCATAGAAATTATAAAAACCAAATTATAAAGAAAAATTTTGAAATCCATTGATGTAAATATTTAAGTTATGAATTTTAGGTTAAATTAATCTGCTAACTTTTATAAGTTTGAAGTTTTAATAAATTTTATAAATATATTTAATATTAAAGATTTTTAGAAAAAAAAAGCTTTTCAACACTCTATTAGTAAAAATAAAACCATGGAATGAAGAATTATTTAAATATTAGATTACGCCAGTTTAAAATGCTTATTATTATTAAATTATAAAAGTATCTATAACCTATTTGTATATACATTAGCTGTTCTTAAACCGTGGTTCACAGAATCTCTGAAGGCTATAGTGCCTTTCTAGGGGATCTACAAAGGTCTCTCATTTAATATTAAGATTTTACTCTTTTACAAACTCTCATAGGTTTCATGGAAAAATTGAAAGGTGTACCATCCTAGCCTAGACTAGATCATTAAATTTCCTCCAATGAAAAAAAATTCTACTAGAACATGCATTTTAAACAAAAATATTAATTAAGTTTTTTATTGTTTGGAACTAAATAGATATTACTACAACATAATATTTTCAAAAAATATAGTAGAACAAAGATTAAGAACTAAATTTATTGCATGCCAATGCCCAAACGATTGCTTCCATCTTGATTTCCTGATTGAATTGTGCCTGCAAGCCACTCTAGCCTCTGGTACAAAAATGGCACTCTCTAATTTGTACCAATGAAATCACATGCCAGTGCTGCTTATCGTTCATGGTCAACAAAGAGCATTCTGGCTTGTAGCAAGACAGCAGATTTCAAATATTATGCCTGATTTAACAGCACTTGTAAAAGAAATGCAGCTCCATTTTTCTCATTACAAATTTGAATTAATACAGTTAAGTAAATTATTTATTTATTTGAAACTAGTATTTTCTAATACTTTTAATTAGATAGATTTATTGCTTTCTTAAAGAAAAAAAAAAGCATTAAAAAGTATGTATAGACTGCAGAGGCAGTCATGGGATTACTGAGGAACTTTTAAATCACTTAATCATGTGTTGGGAGTTAGGGAGGGGTGTTCAAAATCTTGAGGATTCACGATGTCAGGCTGATAAATAAAGGGGGAGGGGACACAATGATCAAAAGTTTAAGAACTGCTGATATACATGATTTTAAGTTTATTGAAAAATTCTTTTAAAATATCTTAAAAATTTAGGCTAAATAAATACTCACAGTAAATAAAACAAAATATTTCTGATTTTTTTCTCCAACACAATTATTAACCCAGGGGCAATGATGATCCATTTTTTTTATACATCTCTGACATACACTGCAATGATGAGCTCTATCTGGCTTGATACAGCAGCACTTGGGACATTTATATACCACCTGACCATCACACAATCCCATCTGCTGTATTGTTTCTTTGGTTGCATTTCCCCGAGGTACAGCACCCTACATGAAATTCAAAACACCAATCAATAAAAAAGGTATTTTCCATTTGAATGTTGTTTTTTTTATACACTACAAACAAAAAGAAAAAAATGAGAAACCCTTCATTTGCTTTTTGCACTGTCATTAATAATTTAAAAGGCCTAACAGTAAGAAAAGCAAAAATCCAATCAATTTAGGCGTGTATATATATATATATATAATAATAATAATAATAATAATAAAGGTGAAAAAAGAACTAACTTGCATTCAACAAGATTAAAAGCTTTTCAAAATGTTAAATATGTAAAAAATATAGCAATTATTTTTTAATAAATAATTTATGTACAAAACAAAAAACATGTAGGGGGCTACCTCTATAGTTATTGGATGGCATCCTTCCGTAAAAAAGGCACCAGGTATGAATATTTATAAAGTAAAAGTAATATTTCTGTTATATTATTAGTATTTACCCACTTGGTTATTACAAATTAATATTTATACGGTAACAGATAAGAAATATATCTAGTAATTTTAAAAGAAAAATATTTTATTAAACAGTAAAAAAGATAATATAAAAAAAAAACATTTTTAATTTTGAATGCATATGTAGCTTGTGTAAGAATTAATACATATATATATTAAAATATCATGATCCCTCAGTTTAAGAGTGATAAATAGATAGCTAACAATCTGAAAATAGTCAGTTTTAATCAGACATCAAAAGAAGACTACTCTCAACAAGAAAATCCTTTTAAGTAATATGAATATTTTTAAAAAAATTCTGCAGATTTATTTATATATAATATCCTGTTTTCTGCATTTCTACCAATATTTGTCTTTCCTTTTTTTGCATCCACTAAAAAAAAAAGGTATATAGAATAATTTTTTAGAAATTGTTAATTTATTTGCAAATAAACAATAATTTGATGGGGGATAGCATAAGTTGTTAATTTTTACAATTGAACCAATATATTACTTATTGATTTAAATCACTATCTTCAACATTATGTAAGAAAGTGAATTATTTTCAAACAACCAATGAAATGAAATAGATTTAGCAACTATTAATTTAAAAATAGGATGAGATTTTCTAAACAAACTTTAAACAACAGTAAGAGCAAAAGAATACTTATATCCACTTTGTTAAAAAAATTTTTTTTATTCAAATTACTCAGATAAAAGAATACTTTGACCAATAAACTTGGTAGTAAATCTTTAGTTAGAAATAAAAATTCATAATACACTGCTAATAGAATACTATATAATACTGAAAATATTGAGAAAAGACTGATTTTTATTCAATCACATATATTTAATATCATATTTCTAATAACCAACTTATACATTTTCGTTGCAGAATCGATAAATTCGAATTTCGAATTTTTTATTTTTAAGAATTTAGCGACATTATATAAATTAACATGTAAACACAATTTTATTTGGAAGATTCAAATTGTAAGATTCATTTGTTGTGACATTATATATATAACACTTACTGGATCAGAGAACATTGTTCTGAGATGTGAAGTGATGGCTAGGAATGCAAGTGTTTGAAAAAGAACAAAATTGACAGCACTGTAATAAAGATAAGGTGATGGTAGTAGAATGACGAACACAACTACATATTCCGCATACAGAACAAGCATCCATGTTAACACAGCACAAATGATCCCACATATATCTTGCACGAACCATAATCGGTTCCAGCAACAACGATTATTAGTGTCGGTGCCCAGTTCTGGTGGATTCAAAACAGATGCTTGTCGTTGAACACCCCTGCTGTTTCTTCTGCTACTGAAAAAAGGGAACAAGTTGAAAACAGTCGTAAAGAAAATTCAAGAGTAATTAGTTATTCTGGTTATAATTTTTAGATAAATACAGATATTTTAAAATTCTGATTTTTCACCGACATATGTATTAATTTCTAAAATAAAAATAATATGATGAGCTTGCATTTTTTTAAAATTAATTTTTTAAATATTTACCAATTATTAAAATATTTTAATTTTGTACTTACATTTAATTAAACTGATGTTTTAACAATATTTAGTCCATTTTAATATATTCCAATTCTTTATGTTTATGAGATACATGCTCTTTTAAATATTAACAGTAATGCAAAAATAAGTTAACAGATACTAACTTTGCATGTTTTTTTAAAAAAAAGGGACAAAAATAGGCATAGTTCAATTAATTTTTTTTAAAGCATAGTTTTTTTCTTTGAAATATTTGTTACCGTTACAGTGTATATTTCAGTTATTTTATTGAATAACTAGGTATTTAATGAAATAACTAGACAAGTCAGTTAAAGTATATAACAGATGAAAAATTTCATATTTTACCTAGTTATTCTGTAAAATAACTAGTTATTCTATGAAATAACTAATGATAGACCTTTAAAGTGAAAAATGAAAAATTTCGAAGCTATTTTAATAAATTAATTTATCATAAATAGCTTAAGCCTCACAAAAATATATTTTATTGATAATTAATTGATAAATAATAAGGAAAAGCAAATAATATAATTTATTATTGCTCATATTGCTAACATTAGTTAAACAGGAAGGGGAGAAAAAAAAGAATATGTTTTGTATCTATAACTGGCACAATTAACTTTTCTACTCCTTGAGTTTCAAGGATATCATAATGCTGGAGAAACCAATAGTCTCATGGTACTTTTTTCTGTAATGTACTAGCACTTTTTACTTCTGCTATTAGTTAATAATTTTTCATGAGTAAGTGCAACACTGTTTTCCTTTGTCCCATGCTGATTTATTAAAGATTCAAATCTGTCTTGCATTAAATCTTTCTTATTTACAAGTTGATCTCCCATTCCTACAGAAGTCATTCTTGAAAACATGTTGCAAAAATATGTTAATAATCAAAATGTAAAATGCTAACATAAATACACTTTCTAAATTCTATGTTTAAAAGCAACAGAATGAAGGGTATACATACACACATCATTGCAAATGGTTTCAAATTGACTAAAAGCAGCTAGAATCAGTTCAAGGTACTTTCGTGTGCTGTATTTCATACTTTAACGATCAAGCAATCATTATTCTATAGAATACCTAGTTAAATCGTAGAATTCAATCACTTTACGTTTTTTAACTCACTTGTCTAGTTATTTCATGAAATACCTAGTTATTCTATAAAATAACGGATTTCAAAATTTAATGGTAGCATATATATAATTTGTTTCTACATAAACATTTGAAAAAATGACTTATTATAAAAGTGTAAATTTATAAAAGCCTTTACCTTAGATCAAACTGAAGACAGGGGAAAAAAAAAACAAGTTATCTGGATTAGGAATGAAAGAAGTTTAATGATTCTAGAATATTATTTATTCTTTATGTACTTTTGTAAATACATGCTTAATGGTGACACATAAAATGAATATTCAAAAATATAAACAGAGACTTCAGCAAGATACTGATATTTTAAATTTATACAGCCTGGGAAGCATCCAGTGTAAGGCATTTATATAATTAAAAGAAATTTCAATAATGAGCTAGTATTTAAAGTTATCAGAGAGTGAAGTAAATAAAAAAAAATGATGAAAATAAATTTTACAATGAATTTTTGGTACTTATATGTATTGTCACAACCTATTGGTGACATTATAGGAAAGGAAGCACATAATTGCCAATTCAGCACATACAACACATGCAAAATTGGAATTGCAAACTTGGTAAGTTATCTTGAACATTGTGATAATACGCAAGTATTGAATTTTTTTAATCTCTAGTTTATAATACAACAGCTTTAATATTACTTTCTAATTAATCAGTTAGAATGAATAGTAAGTAATGTTCCATGCATTTAAATTTTACAATGTAAATTATATATTCTTACCTTTTAATACAATTTTATTTCACAAAATTATTAAATATTTAACAGCAAACATAACAACTGTCTGCATAAATTTTTTTTTCACAGAATAGAAAATTTAATACATTTCTTACAGAAAACTGAAGTTTAAAACAAACTTTCAAAGGCCTTATTATTTATATTTACGTTATTCTATTGATTACTTATTTCTTTTATGTTGGCTGGTTTGAGATGATGATTTAGGAACTAACATTTAGTAATTATTTAGAAACAATTTATAAATTGTTTTTCAATTATCATAAGTTAAAAATTATTTGTACTCGTTCAGAGTAAATGTTTAAAAAGAAGTTTCTATATTTTCTATTTCTATGAAAAGCAGAATTTAAATAAAATAAA
>BMAV01023445.1:382525-412206 GCA_019973955.1 Trichonephila inaurata madagascariensis
TTTTTTTTATACGAGCACTTTTTAAATCCTTGTCCAGTACCACAACTTTGAGCTGTTGCAACAGATCGAAGCGTTGTCAATATTTGGAACTTCTTTAAGGCTATCTTCGGCTAATGTTAAAGAATAGGGGCCAAATTCGAGATATTTTTTTCAGATATAAAAGTACTCCCCCAACATTAATATTATATTCTGGCTACACTACCCTGTAGAGAATCACTTATTTTATCATGCTACTCATTTTTATACGAGTCGACACAATTTTTCCTTTTATAAAAATGTTTTGCATTTTTTTCCTATACCGTAATGCTAAATGAGCTATCCCTTCACATATTAAAAGGAAAAACTAATTTATGAAATATTTTGAAATTTTAAAAACACTATATTATAAACAAATGCACGAGTTACAATGTCACATTTTTATAAGAATTGAGTCATTTTTTCTGTCCGAAAATGTGCTCCGCGTCAAGTTCACTCTCTCATACTTATGGCGAAAACAGCCTTAATGGAAATTAATTCTCGCTGATATATACTGAACTGTGATATCTAGAGCAGTGGTCTCCAACCCCAGGTCCGTGGATCAAAATTACTAACGGTCCGCACAAGAAACATTAAATTATTTCCCTTTTTTATTTACTGTGGTATATTTTTCTTGGGTTGGGACTACTTTTTATGAAAATCACTTTATATTCATTTTTCGGTGTAGCTATATTTTATTCTAAAGTCACGATTGAAGACAATTAAATTAAAATTATTACATCAAAACAGTCTAAAATATAAACAATCAAAGTCCTCACCCTCAGCAGGCCGCGGTAAAATTAACAAATGTTGACAGGTCCGTGACGATAAAAAGGTTGGGAACACTGATCTAGAGTACAAGTGTTTTATTCTGACTAATCGGAAAAATTCTTCCCAAAGCAGCTAGAACCGGTTCAAATAACTTTCGAATGTCTTATTTCATACTTTAGCGATCAAGTAATCTTTTAGAATGCCTAGTTAAATCGTAGAATTCAATAATTTTATATACTTTAACTGTGACTGTGTTCTAGTCATTTCATGAAATACCTAGTTATTCTATGAAAAAACGGACTTCACACTTTAACGGTAACGTATATTTTATGTTACCCGTTTTTTTATTTAAATAAATATTTAAAAATACATAATATATATACAATTTAAATTGCTTTTATTTATGTTGAAGAAATAGTTTTATTTTATGTTTATTTTTATGTAAAGAAATCTTTAAATGATGCAAAATTAATATGCAAAAATAAATAAATAAATAAATAAATAAATAAATATTTATAATTTTTGACCTCTATTCGTTAACTTTGCCTGCATTGTCGTAAGTATTGAATTGTTTCAAAAATGTCCCAATATGTGGCACTCTGAATCATATTGGTTGATTGGTTTGGTACGCCACAGTTAAGAGGTTGCCGACCTCTGGTCTATCGCATTCCCGGTACTAAAGTGAAAGAGGAAGAATTTCCCAACCCACTTCTGTTCGGATGAGACCATTCGCACCCTCTAACGGCCATACATAGCTTCCTGGCGTCTAAGAAGCTTTTCATACGAGTCAACTTGTGCGACACATAATAGAAGGAGCAGACACTCAGGAGCCATTTATAAAAAGAAATCGCATGGGACTCTTCACACGTGGTCAATTGATACTCTTTGCTATGCCAGTCTCTCGAGTTCTCGAAACTACGTTCTTCACTACACTAGTTGACTCAACTAAAAGGATACTGTGGTAGTTACGCTCTTCATACTTGTGTATTGAAAACGGAGAAAGCTTTTTTTATTGCTTCTTTATTTTACTGAAGAGTCCGGCACTCTTGAGTCAACTTTGTGTCCACGTGTTAAAAGAATTCTCTCCTTTACAACCAGAAGAATGGTGACAGGAAATGAGTTGATTAGTATAGTGTTGCCTAGTATGAAATCGGCCTAATACAAATCAGTAAATTATGCTGCCCCGTCCTGTACATTTGATAATATACCGTATTTACTTGAATCTAAGACGCCACCGATTCTAAGCCACACCCCAAATTCTCAACAAGACTGAAAAATGAAAAATACTGTAAAATGGTTTATCGATATTCAATTTTACGGAATTAAAATAAATTTAAATGAGAACCAATAAGAAGTGAATAATTCATTATTTTTCCAATATTATAAACTTTTAAATACATACGTGAACCTGTAATTACTTTAATTGCCCCATCCAATGAATATCCCCCCCCCCTTCGATTCTGAGCCACACCCGACTTTCAATAGGTTTAACATCGGAAAGAAAGGTGCGGCTTAGACAAGAGTAAATGGTATATAAAAAAAATACACATTTGTCTTATGTACCTACTTTTGATATACATTTGCCTTTCTTACAACGAAAATCAAATACCTGCGTCACCAAAACAAATAACACAAAACGCCCCGAGTTTTTTTGCCTTACCCTGTTTTGGTACTTTTAAGGTTTAGTAGGTGTTTGGTAGGTGTAGTGGATAAATGACACGAGAGTGTAACAATATAATTTGTTTACTAAAATTGTTGATAAAATGTTGGATTCATGTTCTGATTCAAACATTTATGTGAACTATTTTCATAAATTGTTAAATTTAAATTTTGAATGTGTATTACAATAATACAAAATCTACGTAAAATCTAACACACTTTTATTAATATTATCATACATGCCAAACATAAGCACTAAAATACATAAGCGAAATCTAAAGCACAGTTATTATTCAGAATATCAAACGCTTAATTTCTATCAATATGCATCATTTAACATTGAGGATCTATTGCTATTTTGAATCCTTGTTCATGATTAATAACATCCAGTGGCGCACACAAGGGGGTGTCCTAGGGGTCCGAGCCCCCCAAACCCCTTGTTTTCCCGATTCATTATAATTTTAAGTATACAATACGTAAAATTTAATTAAATATGTTTTTAATGATTAATTTTATTAATACTATTTATTCAATAATTAGTTTTTCACTGTTTTTTGTTTCCAAAAATCGACAAAATCAAAAGGAGCATGATTCAAGAATTATGGACATTCGTCCCCCGGAGGAGGCCCCCGCCCCTTGGAAGACTTCTGTGTGCGCTACTGATAACATCTCAGCTAGGTAATATATACATATAAAAGTAGAATTCATTTAGACTTGCAAAACGTTAAATTGTTAATTTTTACAATATGTGAAATTTTTTGTACGAAATTCAAATTTTGTTCAAAAGTTGCATCTGAAATATTACTTCACCTAATATTTTAAAAATTATTCGCAACACAAGCTGTAAAATGTAGTCTTAATTACTCAATACGTATGTACTTGGGTATCACAATTTTACAAAAATATTGCAGCTAAAACAATCAATAAGGTGCTTCTCTGATAATTCTGCCATTTAGAGGCTGTGTCGGTCGAACATTTTGGATAACTTTCCCAGGAACAGGCTCTCCATTTACAATCGCTTTCACTGTTGATGAGTACAAGCATTTAAATTTCTCCAGCTGAAAAAAAAAAGTATAAAGTTATTAGTCGTATTTACCTATAATTAAACGGAAATTAGGAAATTTAACAAAATGAGATGTTGATTTACAAGGTTTTGTACGAGTAAATCCAAATTTCTTGAAAAGAATTTTTAGGAGATCTGAAAGAAATTTTTTTTTAAAAAAAATGATATTGATTTATTATTAAGTAACTTTTTAGAGTTTAAGAAAACTATTTTTAAGTATAAGTTTTTACAAAATATTTTTAAAATGAATATTTTAACTATTTTAATTAAAACTTTAGTCTAACTCGAATCTTCAAGATTAACTGAATTGTTGAAAGAGAGTGAAATACGTCCCTACACTTAAAATGCTGTTTTTAAAGACACTATTAGTGTATTTATAATTTGTCATTTATTATTAAGCTGTCAGGGAATCATATTATTTGAAATTATAATATTATTTAAATCTGTTTTACAATCTTAAAGTTTTTGTGTGCCTCTGTTTATATATGCACTTTTAAATTAAGAATAAAAATTAACATTAGATTGTGACATCTCTCGCGTTCTTCTTCTAACATAACCTCTACGTTCTTTGACGGCCACGATTAATGGCAAAACTTTTCCAACCCAAATCCAAGTGAAACGAAGCATAGATGCAAATAAGATAACCTTTAAAAGGATAGAAAGTTTAGTGAGCAATAATGGCAATTTAGAGGAAGCTAGCTCGGAAAAGGTAGAAGTGTATTTTGACACCCTACCTAAGCATCGCGGATATCAAGCCCTTACTACAAGGTGCATACTATTGCACTCGAACCTAACTGAATATCTGAAAGTAATTGAACCGTTGAGGTAGGAGGAAATATTCTGAACGCTAGTATATTATTGAGATTGTGATTGGGCACACAGATATAATATATTTATATTGATAAGTGATCTAATTGCGCGATCTGAGTTAGTTAAAACTGCGTACTTTGGTTTATTCTCACTTAATATAAGTTTGTTCAATATCTAAGTAATTTAAGTTAAATTCTTAATAAAAGTCATATTAAGAATTATAGAATGTCTCATATCATTCCGAGAATCCCACACCTCTAACTTACGCGGAAACCCCACGACATGGCTATCGAACGATGGCCATGTCGCAAGATGGCAATTTCACACAGAAATAGTGATCAGAAATGCATATATTTTGAAATATTTATTAATAAAAATGCTTATACAAAATTATCTTACTTTTAAACAATATTTCGCAGAAATATAAATAAAGTAAATTAAATAGTTTAAAAAGAAAAACGTTCGAAAGCAATTTAAATAAACAGTTTTCAATGACAAGAATGAATATTTCAATTTCTGAAGAAAAAAATTCATTAATTTTTCGAAACCATTAACTATACCTGTTCTTCGGATACTTCAATAGGTTTCTTGAAAACAATCCAAGTTACACTTTCATGGCAAGGTGGGGTTGTTAACGAACCTTCATATGTCCAATAATCATGAGCCTCTAAATAAAAAGAAATAAAAAATTTTTCTTCTTTGGTTCTTTGTTTTTATAAATACTTTTCGAAAATAAATAGAATGTAATACTTTTGTGTTGCCATAAAATCTTAGGAGATATGATATCCATTCAAAAGATTTTTCTAACAAAATAAAATTAAGTGTTTGGGGGGGGGGGGGGATGGTTTCAAAGCCTTATGATTTGAGATGCAGAGAACTTATGCTCGAGTTCTTGTATGAATCTGAAAATAGTGATTTTCCATCATATTCTGGATTACACAATTATTTGTCGAGAAACTGACTTTTTTTTTCTTTTGATTTAATAAATCGATTCTGATTTTTGATAAAGTAAAGCTTTCATTTTTTCTAGTTTTTCATGAAAATGGTTTAATTTTCTTCTCTTGTAAGTTACATTTGTACCCGACAGTATTTTTAATGGATTCTCTTTTTTTTAATATATATATATTCGAAGTAAGAAAACGTAGGCCCCCCACACACACACCCACTTTTAAAACAAGATAATGGTTTGGGGGTCATATGCAAATTCTTTTATTTTATTGCAAAAAAAAAAAATTGTGATTCAATTACATTAAATATGATCCCAAAGATTGGGGGATATTTCCAAAAATAAATAATTAAAAAAAGCATTTAAAATAATCAGGGTATACTTGTCCCGGAATGATAGTTCTACAGGGGAGGAGAGTTGGAGAGAATGTCAAGAAAAATGGTAGCCTCATTTGGTCAATACAGCTAACAGTTCTAAGAGTCGGAGAAATGCCAAGATATAGACTATGCTTCCAGAAAAGAAACTGAATTTCAAAGATTATTCAAAAGAAATTGAATTATGATGCATATTACCAAGTTTAGGGGAACCAAAACCCCCTTTCGCAATACATGAATCCCTAGTGACCTATTTATTCAATTAATTAAAGAGAAATTTTGGATATTGTTAAAAATATGCACTCGAGATTATCATTTTAAAATAATAGATCTCTCTGGATTATGCTTAAAGATTAAAATTTCGAAATTTTCGACAACATCGACTTTTTTCCCTGTACAAATTGACAAGCAAATTAAAAAAAACTATAGATTGCAACGGAATGATAAAAATACGATGAAAATTGTGTGTGTGTGTGTGCCGGAGTAAAACATTTGCAAAGAGCATTGCGAAGGACCAATGATAGTACAAAAATAGAAGGAAAATCTTTTGTTAGAATTCTAACTTTTCAAGGTGCATGCGGGAGATTATATTGACAACGAAGAACGCAACATCGCATGTGGAGTTTATATTACTTCACGCTTCATAGCAACTTTGAATTCTGATAAATCAAGAATTTGGCGAGTACACCTTTTGATTATAATTAAACCCAGAGCCAAAATCCATCGGAGGGAGACAGATCGTGGTGATTACGAAACTGAAAAGTTATGGGAGATTACTCTCACCAAAATGTTGTTACAGCAATTGCTGAACACGTATGGTAACTTGTAGAAAAACCCCATCTTGCATTTATACAACGTTATAAACGAAATTTCGCTGTTAAGAGTTCTGGAATTACATAATTCTACCCCGTTACTAAATACCGAGCATTTGTGATGGATAACGAACACACCTGGGAAAGACTTCGAAGTACGGGCCAAAAACGCATGTGCTTGCGATGCCGCACCTCATAGACATTTTAGTTTTGTTTTAAGACGCTTGTGTAAATAGTGAAGATTTTCTGAGACCAGTGAATGCAGTTCTTGCAATTAATGTTCCCATTTAAAGGTAAATGGGTCTTATTCACTGTATTATCCTCAGAGGTCACTTGCCATTTTTATTATATCTGATAAGGAAAAATTCGCAAAGTCAACCCGCTGTTGCTAGTCTCCAACATCAGGACGCACTGGAATCGATATGAAAGCATTCTTAGAACAGAACGCAAGAGCTCGAGGATTGCGATTTTCGAAACATCCAAATGTGGGCAAAACTTTTTGCAGTATGTGATGGACCTACAGCAGGGGTAATCAACCTTATTTTTTTGCTGGGCCGCATACATATGTCAGCTATTTCACGAGGGGCAGCAACATGAGGATAAATGGGAAAAGGATGCTTTATGACCAAAATAACATTAAAAATTTAAAATATGGAAAATTGTTGAAATATTATGACTCCTGTTTTGTTTTTTAAATTATAATTTTTTATATTTTTATTTTTGTCACTATCACTAAATTCTAAGCATTTAAGAAACACTCCTTCACAATTTCTATCAGTATAAACGGTTTCATATGATTACCATTAATATAACAAACTTCGTAGGATGTCTTTGTTACCGGTGTGATATTACCACTGACAAAACACTTTGTTGCTGTTGCAAAGATTATTCGAGAAAGTCAATTACTGATCCATGTTTGTTTTTCTCTACAAAATAGCCAGCCTCCTAATCGTTTTGAAACTATATATTTTCTTCGAATACTTTTTCACTTGCAAGATTTGAAAGATAATTAAAAATTAGTTCCGCCCATATAATTGTCGCTACTCCACTGTTGTCTGTTATCATTAGCCATAACCGTTCCAAATAGAAAAAGAATATCAATTCGTACCCGTACGGCACCGACAGTAAAAAGAAAAATTGATATATTTGATTTCTTGACAAAAATTTTTCCAAATATTTAATACAATGTTCTTAAAAAAGTAAATTTCTCAGAGCAATGGGCCATGGCCGGGTCACTTAAAAAGGCTCGGTGGGCCACATGCGGCCCGCAGGCTGAGTATAGCTGACCTACAGTAATCTTATATTATTCTTCGTATATCTTCTTCGATCTTTCCCATGTTGTATCCAAATTTTACGAAACGTTCAGTTTTTACGGTATATGTCCCTCATCTCAGGTTATGATTTCTCCCATAAACTCGCAATACTCTATCCCCGCAGCATTATCCCAGTTCAGATAAAAAAAACTTCTTCGACTCGCCTTGTTTTCCTTGTGCCATTTTGCTAGCCCATTCAACCACTTTATTATTTTTTTGTTTTCCAATCATCTCATGATACATTTCTCAAAGGTTTTTCCCACGAGGAATGCTTTTCATATGATGTTCTATGCTTCTATTGTTTATCTCTGAATTATTTAAAGTGTGTCAATATTCCATTCTGCGTTGTCATCAGTCCTTTATAATGCTTTTTGCCAATTTTCATCAAGTATATCATTCCAACATAAGTTAGTTGTTTTTTTTATTTTGCGCAGGTCAATTTACACAGGAAAAAAAGTGGGTGTTGCTATTCGAAATAAATGGTCTCAAGCGCATACCTAATATTAAGATTTCCTTTCAATTGGTTAAGTTGATAAAAGGTTAAGAATTCCTAAATCGGGGAAGATTTGTTGTGCCCTTCCTTGATCCGGAGATTTTTTTTTATGATGTTCCAGCAGCATATAAAAAGAAATCGATTGCATTTGTGGATTTTTATGTAACAAGAATAAAAATTGCTATTGGGAGAAAGTCATTAAAAGTTACCACATACAAGAAAAATTGGTGCCTAAAATAGTTTTGAATGGGAAATGATTTTGTATAAATTTAAAATTCCTCAGATTCATACAAAAAATAGGTCGCTACCTTCGTGGCTTGCGGAAATTAACATTTGATCTAAGATGGAACATTTTCGGTTGTAATATTTATTACCTTGTTTGAATGCCTAGGTATAGTTCCTCAATGATTTTATTTTTTTTATATAAATCAATAGAAATACGATACCTGGTATAAAGCCTGCCGGATCAACTTCTTTCGGTAAAGAACATTCTTCTCCTTTATTTGCTATATCATGCAAGAGATTAGTTATCTTCATCAACTCGTCATTATGTTTTCCTACCTAATGAAGTCAAAAGATCATAATCATTGACAGACAATCGTAATTTTGAAAACTAAATTAACATTACATGATTAAAATTGACAGACAATCGGTTTCATTAACAAAAGCTTCACATTTGGACAAACAGTGCCAAACGCCCTTTAATTTAAAATATTTGCTTAGTAAAAATACTTTAAAGTGAAAAAAGATGTCATTAATCAAATTATTTACACTGGAACACTTCTTGACTTTATTAATCTTATGTAGATATAACATTTTTGGAGGGTCGAGGAATATCACTATCGAGGAATATTACAGTTATTAGTTAGTCTCGCTGAGCACTAAAGCTTTTGGCTAAATAATTCATAATTTTGAGCATGTCCAAGCGAAGAGAACGACATTCAATCTCTTAGCTTCAGTGATAGTCATATTACTGAAGGATTTAAATCCTGTTTCATTTAACATGCGACAGCTTAAATGCAAATAACATTGAAAAATACTTAACTTTAGAAGAAGAAAAATAAAGAATAAATGTTGAGATTGGCTGAAAAATACCATTTATAATAAAAAAAGATGTAGGTAATGCAAAAAAATTATCCGGGATTATTTCCGAACATTGGTTAATTTAATTTTTTTTTACAAAATACAACTTTTTTTACATTTTAAGGGGACATGGTACAATTTAAGCAAAAATTTTTAATTTAAGGATTTTCAAAATTTTTTTGGTTGCTTCCTATGTGCGTATACTATGTAAAACAAATTTTGTGCTCAAAATTTCATAAAAAGTTAGCTATTTAATTTTTTAAGGAAAAACCCTAAAATTTCTGATTTTAAAATGCTACTCCTCCTACAAAAATTTACGTACACACATGAAATTTGATTTACAAGTGCGTCCAACTATGCATAACAAAAGTTGGTATGGGTTTTGCGATAACACAATTGGTATTTGTACAATACTTCTTTTTATGAATCCTTATTGAAAATTCCTTAAAAAATTTGCAAATTCTAACTTCAATTATTTTTAAAAAAATACGTATTGCTTTTTTTCAAAAATGCATACCAACTTTTGTTACATGTACTATTAGCAATGGGTAAAAAAAATCCAAAGCATTAGGCACAATAGAAAAAAAGCCTTAGCATTTTAAATGAAGACAAACTAGTTATTTTACCTTTCTGAGATAAATAAGTTTAAAGTTTTGATTTGCCATAGGGATGTGAATAAAAATGAATGTAAAAGCTTTCATAATTCGGCGTTTTTTAAGTTTAGAGTTTTCAAATTTTGTGAGGTTATAGAAAAGTATATAAAAAATAATTTAGGCTAGAAAAATTATATTTGATTTTTTGACCGATTTTTGTCATTTGAATCATACTGTGTCCCCTTAATGAAAATACACAAGCTGGATATAATACCTGAAAAAATATTCCAATCACAGCTAATCCCTTAGGTGATGCAAGTGCTTCTTCGACACTATTGTACAAATCCACATTCCAGTGCACTAGATGTAACTGAAAGAAATTTAAATACGCATGTATTTTTTTCTTCAAGAGTACTTAGAGACATTTTATACAAATAGTAAAAATTTAAAGCATTCAAATATGGTACAATATCTGAATGACTAAAAATATTCTCATAAGATCTAGATTAAATCTCACCTCTGCAGCATATCCTTTCCCATCAATTGTATGCTCAGATCCAGTGTTACAACATTTACCCCAATGACAGTGAAACTGAACCAGCTGATATGAATGTTCCAATGGACCTCCCGTGAGACCTAAAACACAAAATGTGTGTGCACAGTTGAATTACTTATTAGTTTGCGTTATTCACATCCAGAAAGAAAGCATTCTGTATTTTGAAGGAACATTAAAATACTTATGATGATTTTGTCAGAGTTCTGTATTGGAATGTTTCAAATTTTTCAAGTGCCTTGAAATATGTGTTTTGTGTCTTTCAAGATATAAAAAAAAAAAAGGGGGGGAACTATGCAATAGTGAACAATCACACTTTCACTAATAGAATGTTGAAATCTAAAAGAAAAAAAATGCCAATTCAAACTAAGATTATTTTTAAAGCAATCTTTCCCTCCATCCTTTTCATTGTAGAATCCTCTTCAAATGAAAAAAATTCTTTACTTTTGATTATTTTCTGAAGTGGATTGTTTCTTTCCAGTATTGTTTCATTCCGTTTTAAAAATGTGTAGTATTTCATTTCTGAATGTCTTGCTTATTCTTTTTTCTACATTAGGAAACAGCTACAATTACAACTATAATCTATACTTGAAAAGTTTTCCTCTTAAAATTGAATTGCTTGGACTTGATGCTTTGTGTTTTAGCGTCTTGAGAATTTCTTCGATATCTCTTATTTTGATCATGATATAAATCTCAATCAAAGAAAGAGAGAGAGAACCCTTTTCTTTCATTAAAAAAATGTTTGTTTACTTAATCTATGTTACTTTGAAATACAGAATAATAATAATCATGATCATCAAATTCTGTGAGAATTTTCTTTTTCGAATAATTTCGCACTATAAACCTTTTGGTTTCTTACAAGCGAATAAATTCGCACTTTAAACTTTCCGGTTTCTTACAAGAACACTGTGTGTTGAGGGGAGTCGGAAACCTCTATATCGACAATGTTAAATCTGCTGTTTTAGATGTACCTGTTCTCAAAACCTGTTATATATGCATGCTTGAAATTTTTCATACAATTAAAGTACACCTTTCTCATTATACTGAAATGAGTTTTTAGCTGATTTTAAATATTTTCATAATGTGTGTATAAAATATTTTATCAAACAGTGAAATTTGACCTGTTTTTCACATAAAAAAAATTTGTAAAAAAAAATTTTTTTTTTACAAAAAGCTCATTTTAGTATACACACACACACACACACACATTAGCCCCATTATAAATATGTCAAAAATTTGCATATCTGTGAATATTATTTTCCCGAGAAAAGGTACATTGAAAATCAAATATTTACATTTTGAGATAAATAAACTTTAATGTATAATTACTTTTTTACTAAAACATTCTTCTCCATACTCCAAATGATCTACATTTTAAAATCTAATCATCCTCTCTTGCTTTTAAGTATTTTTTCTTTCCTAACTTACTTTGCCTTATGTAAAGTTGAGTATTTGGCCTTTAACAGC
Source organism: Trichonephila inaurata madagascariensis (assembly GCA_019973955.1). Taxonomy (NCBI): domain Eukaryota; kingdom Metazoa; phylum Arthropoda; class Arachnida; order Araneae; family Nephilidae; genus Trichonephila; species Trichonephila inaurata. The sequence goes on from BMAV01023445.1 coordinate 394,478, forward strand.
CTCTATTTGTCGAGGCGCTCCATTGCCTATACCGTGTAATCACCCCAGGCTCGATATTAAGTTCTCAAAATTTCTGGTTGATACATTTCCCATATTAAATGAAGAAATTGCATCATACATACCCAATGATAATACTTCTATTTATACAAATATTTTCATCAGTACACGAGATTATATTACGTTGTTTACACTTTCATTAGGATTTTGTGTACCTCCATGTAAATACTTTGTTTTGATGTCTATCATTCATTCAACTTTTAAGCAAACAAATTTTAATTTGTTTACATTTTTTGCCATTTAAATGGGCGTGGCTCAGTTTCAATTATTTAAAATAGGTTTTAAGGGCTTCTAATTACCCTAGAGGGTAAAGTAAGGTATTTTTAGAAAGGTTAATACAATTTGAAAGTGTAAAAATACTACAAGAATTTGAAAATGTAAATATCTTAAAACTGTCATATTAAGATTTCATGTCTCCAAGACTTCTTAATATCTTGATTTTTATACATGTCGCATGTTCGCAGAAACATCGTGACACAAAAATATCAGTACTTACAAATAAAAAGCAATACAAGTTTCTTGTAAAAAATATTCTTTATTGCTTTCAGGAAAGCTTTGACCATAGTATTATATTTTAAAATATCTATATCAATTTCTGTCCGGTATGAAGATCCACAACAGTCAAGTCAATATGTCATTTTAAAACTATCAATCAAACGAATATAGTGGTGTATACAAGAGGGAGAGGAGGGTTCAACCCCTTTCCAGACCAGTAGAGGTTACCGCTCGGGGCTTTCATCTATGATTTTTTTAGAATGTAACCTTCCCCATGTATGCCTCTGAAGAGGTCGAGAAATTGTACTCTCCACACTAGACTACGCCAATGTACGGACTTTGTTCAAAGCATTCACTAGGAAAGCAAGCAGTGGCGTAACTTGCATCCCCGAAACTCCTGCATTGCAGGGAGGCAGGACTCCAAGGGGCCCAAAACCTGACTGATAAATACGCGAGGCCCCAAACCGGACTTTGCAGGGGGGGCTAATATATATATATATTCTCCATTACGCCACTGAAAGCAAGGCATATATTTTTTTTTTTATTTAATGCACATTATATTTGTTATGACAGCATATTTTGTAAAACTTGATTTTTAGAGCATCCATAAAGTTGGATAATTAGAAGCCTTGACCGATTATAATAAATAAAGAAAACATGGAAGACGGAAAAAGAACACATCATTTTCTAATTAACCTTTTATACGAGGAAAGAAAATATGTGGCGCTCCTTCCAAAAATTACAGTGAAGTATGCCGGTTTATAAAAATAGCTGCAAAGCAAGGAAGAACTTTCCTAAAAAGCAAACATTTACTCATCTTGAAGATCTTGTTTTGTCACGAAATAGGAGTATTTTTAAAACAGTGGAATGGATTCCTAAAACACTTTTTTCATCACAAGATCATTTTCTTTCTTTTCTCTCGAGAATTTTGTCTTTATGGGTTTTAAATCATGTGCAATGTCCTTCGAAAAATGCACATCGTAACATTGAATGCGTTTTCAATAGCCTCAATCAATTCTTGTATTTTTTTTTTTCAACTTGGGATTAACTGAATTCTACGTAAAATTCCTCGCAAAAACAAAAGGAAGGTTTAAAACAGGGATCGGCAACCTATGGCACGCGGTACAATTCTTAGTGGCACTCTGCATTACTCTATAAATTTGTCAATTTTTGAGTGGATGGAAGTTGATAAATTTTTAAATGGACCTTTTTGACAAAAATCTTCAGAAATACAGACATTTACGGTATTTCGAAAAAATCTGAACGATAACTCTAAAAATAAATTTACAGCAATTTTGAAAATCATTGAATGCTATTGCTTTAGAGGCTTAATTGTTTGAAGAGAGAAAATTGTATGTAAACTGCCTTTTGCTTTTGACACTACATATCCAAGTAAAAAAAAGAAAAAAATCTCCCTTCACATGAAAAATATTTTGACTCTGCAAATAAATTAACAACTGAACGCTCAAAATCGTGTCAAATTGAGTGTCACAAATTGCACCCCTGATATTGCGATATGAAAAATGAGCATTAGGTTCACATTAAAAATTTATTTAATTTTTTACTTGCCTATAATGAAGGAAAGCATTTTATGTTGTCCATTCCTTATTTTAATTAATATGCTTCAAAATAAATAATATATGTACAATTTTATTTTCTTTACTTTTGTTGAAGAAATTGTTATATTTATGCCGTTTTTATGTTTATGTTAAGAAATATCTTTAAGCGATCTAAAACTAATGTGTAATAAAACAGAAAATCTATATTATTGACCTCTATTCTCTAACTCTGCATGCATTTTAGTGGTAATTGGAATTTTTTTTTTTTTTTTACAAAAATTTCTTACACTGCGGCACGCTGAATAATATACAGTCACTCAAAAAAGTATTGGGACACTTGGCATGCATAACTTTAAAGCCATTTATAAAAATATTTATCACATTAAAACAAAAACAAAATGAATTAAGTAATATTTTAACATTTGATGTACAGTATATAAGGAAAATTTTATTAGTATTATAAAAATATAATTTGATCTAGCTTTTCAAATATAATTCAAAGGCACATTGAAGTCAAGAAAGTATTGGGACACTTTTGAAATGAGAAATTTAACAAATATACAGCACGTCAATAGAATTTAATTTCACAATACTTTTTTAGACTACAAGTTTAAACATAAATGCTTCAACAGATAAGATTATTTATAGAAAAAAAGGCGAGAAACCAAGTTATATCGATTGGGGTGCGAAATCTCATAATAAGTCATTACAAACTTTAAAATCTGTTCACAATCAGTTTTTAAAATTGATACGAAAGAATAAGAGGAAAAGGAATTCAAAAAGTCAAAAATGCTCGAAACATTTGGACTAAAAAATATTAGTTCTAATATTTAAAATTAAATCATATACAGTTTTATTTTAAAAAATAAATTTTTTGTTATAAATTTAGATTTTAAAAATTGAAATGTTATACGGAAGAAATTTTCAAATGTAATATATTGTGAAATTTTTAAAAAATTAAAAATTTTTTTTAAGTTTTAACAACGGAAGAGGTATCGTAAGCAAAATTGAAGCAACCAATGTTAAGTTTTTCGAAAATTTGCCCCAGTTATAAATGAAAGCCACATAGATATTTACAAAGGATCGATTTCATTAATATGTTTTACAGTGTAAAAGAATCATACTATAACTGCTGATTTTTGTGCATTAGCTTCAAAAATATGATTTGATATTTAAACATTAATATACCATGCTACTTAGCACCTCTTCAAAATATATGCACTTTATTTTGTTTTAGACATAGGAATATTCTAACTGAGTGAGTTAATACTAACGCGTCGCACATTTCAGCTACTCGAGGACTTTTGGTAACTGACCTCGTGATTTTACTCCATGGTCAAATAACGCGATTCTAACTGAGAGGTGGAAACATAAGATTTATCTTTAAAAAATTTTAAAGCAATATTTACATTACATTTAATGATTAAAAACTGTATCACTTAATTATTTATCAAAGATTAAAAATTGTTTTTTTAAATACTTATTAAGACGCTGAATACTTGATAGTTCCTTAAAATAGGGAGGGGAAAAGGTAATTCACACTATATAGAGCTATTTATTTCCATTTTGAAATTAAGCTTAAAAAAGTTGTCTTTAGTTCGAGCTCGGGCCCCCCCCCCCCCACACACACTCCAAATAAATTTTTAAGTATAAAAAAAGTGTCCAAAATTTCATGCATTTTCATGTAGTATGACAAATTCAATCCTTTTCCATATTGTATCCTTAAGGCTATCTTCGGTTAATGTTCAAGAATAGGACCCGAATTTGGAATACTTTTCAAATATAAAAGAAATGGAAAATTATATTCTGGCTTCGCTATCCTTTAGAAAGCAGCATATTTTATCATACTCTTCATTTTTATCAGAGTTGATCGGTTTTTCTAGTAAAAAATGTGTTTCGCGTTTTTTCTCCTATACCGTGATGTAAAAGAAGTTCTCCCTTTCCGTGTTAAAATGAAAAACAAAGTATTTATGTGGACTATTTGAAATTTTAAAAACACTATATTATTAACAGATGTATGAGTTATAACGTTACAAATTTTCATGAAAATTGAGGCAACTTTCTGTCTGAAAATGTGTTTCGCGTTTAGTTCAGGCTCTCGTACGTTCGCCGAAGACACAGCTTTAATATTTCTTATATAAATTTACAATTTTTATTCTCTATATTGCTTGTAAAATTATTAGGGTTTCGGTACATTACGGGGGGGGGATTGACTTATTATCGAATTGGTATAATGAAATATGCTGCTGTTTACAGGGCAGTGAAGTCAAGAAGCAACATAAAATTTTGCCGATTTGAAAATTATGCCGACTTTATATCCTATTTTTCCAACTTCAGACGACGATATAATTGAAAATATTAGCAGCCTTTTAAGAGTTCAAGATCTCTTGATTCGTAATAAATTAAACATTTCTTCAATAAAAAATCTGATTGACTTATAACTTACATGAATCCTGCCCCTCTACGACAACTTTCCATCCTTCTCCAGTATTCAACAAAGATTTGCAGTTCTTGGGCACGTACGTCCAAGAGAGGGGCCTCTGCAGCAGTTGGGGATCTTGAGTGACCAGGGAAGTTTTAATATCCACGGGAGACTGCATCTTTCCAGCCGCGTGAGGAAACGCTTTGAGCCACACGTTTGGACCTGCAAAAAGGAAAATATTTTTATTTATTACAACTTAATAACAAGGCTGTTGATTGGATTAAAATTTTAACGTGTTACTGGATTTACGAGTGATACTGTTCCTCTTATTCTCAAAATTTTCCACACCAAGAATGAGGTTTGGAGAGTTGGGAGCCAGCTCAGGTGTTGTCTTCGTCACTTGAACATGGTTCAATATTACGAGATCCATTGCTAAAAGCCCTCGTGTTTTTGTTGAGTACGACTTTAATAAAACAATTAATCCTACAATTCACGCAAGGACGTGTTCGATATAGCCGAGTGGTCCTGAATCCGTAACTGACAATATTTCTGTCTATATTTGGGTTCGAGTCCTTATATCATTAAAGAAGTATAAATAAGAACTGATACTTGTTGAATCTGTTGTCTCAGGACTTTTTTTCCCACCGAAATCAGAAGACTACTACCCCAGACTGTGACGTCATTCGCCTGCATTACCCTACCAGACAATCTGATACTTAAACTGACTCAGTGAATGTTTTTCCCACTCAGGTTTTCCACTTGTCAGCGCCAAAATACTTATCAGATAGGGGATGGAGGATCTATTGCAGATCCATATCCCTTGACGTGAAGAAACGTGAATCTATTGAAGCTCAAAGTCTTCACACTGGTTGATGTGATAGTCTGGACATTGTGATTTGCCGATTTCAGTTCCTTGCACACTTGATTGGCGGTCCAAAATTACAAGGTCCGTCACCAATAACTCGCATGATGGTTCAAAATGCAACGTTAAAAAACAGTCAATGCATGCCTATTTCAAATTGATTTGAAATATTACTTATTATTATGCAAAGATGAATTCGATAAAGAATCTTGAGATAATAGTCTTTGTTGCTCCAAATCCCCAAAAATCTGTCACTGTAACTATATGGAATCTTTTGATGTAATCAGAATTGTGTTCGTACATCATTAGTTTGGTGAAAGAAAAGGTAATGTATCGTATTTATTCGACCAAACATGTAAGTGATTCTTGAGTTAGTTGTCGATAGAGCTGCGTGAAGAATAGCTTCCGTACGATGATCTTTCAAAGGCTTACTTTCTTCAAATGTGGAGATTACAAGTTTCCAGATAAATATCATCTCTCTCGTAAATTTTTAGTCTTTGAATAAACATGAATAAAAAAAAGGTTCCTAGAATGTCACGGAAATCTTTCAATCTTTCTTCATTTTTGAGAATCACTCTTTTTCAGTCAAAACTTGCATTTTTTTTTCTTCCTTTAGTTTACCTATAGAGCATAAATACACATTTGTAGAAATTATTTGTACAATAAACTTGGTTATTAGTAAATTAAGAAGTGATTGGCAAACTCTTGGACAAATATGGTGGAAGCACAATAAAAATAACCAACAATTGGATTTTTTTTTTAACTCAAGGAAGATCACAAATTCTCTCACCAAGGACTCAAAAATAAAAGAATAATCCAAATTATTTTTGTAAAAATGCTTTTAAATGTGATTTTTTTTCTTTTACGTAGCGAAAATTTTTGTTTTTTTTTTTTTTACAAAAAAAAAAAAAAAAAATGAATGAATGAATACTAAGATATTAATTCGATTTGTCACAGAAAACATTTTACTTCAATACGATGTTTTCTTAAATATATTATGTTAAACTTAAAAATTGACTCATGCAAATAATATATCTTGAAAACTATATATTGAAATATATTTTAAAACATTGATAATTTAAAGAAAAGACAACTTCTATGATTGTTCCGTTAGTTATAAAATAGCTCATAGATTTTTAATAATAAAAAAAGTAGGTAAAGAGTAATTTCGGGTAATTATTGAAAAGATCCAAAACCCAGTTTCATTTAACTTGGCCATTTTTGCATGAATGAGTATCATAAAATATATATTTCATCCTAAAAATCACGGAAAAATGGTAAAGTGTTAAGAATTCTAAAATGTGAATTTCCAAATTTTTTTACTGAATTACTATATTATAATGTAATATTTGTATAAAAATTATTACTACGTAAAACAATTAATGATTTCATATAAGTTTTAATTGATAATTATTTAATTTTACTGAAACGACTGCACTGTTAACGCAAAGAACGATACTAATTCACAGAATATTCCTTTTTATTTTATAAAGCAAGCAAATGAAGCACAGTCATCCTCAAAACAAGAAGCAAAACGTAGTTTGCAATTCACACACTACTTACAGACACATTTCACATAATGAAAAATTCACAAAATCAAAATAACAAAAAGATAATGATATACAAATTAACCTTGTTTGTTTGCGGCAGAAGTAAGCGTAACTGCTGAAGAATACGGCATAACTACCGATCAATCTACGCGCAACGATTTGACCACTAAACATCTCTGTCCTAACGCAAGTCGGAGAAAACTAATTGAAGAACTTACTGCTCATCTTTTTTCAACGTATTGTGGAAATCTATATTTAGAAACAAAAGAACGTCACAAGCCAGCTCAAATGAAATATATAAATCATTACAACTCAGTAGGAGGTCACGAGTTATCTGCATTTTAAACGTTATTTAATGGGACCATTAAGAAAGTATCGCCGAAGAATTGTTGAATCTCACGAAAATGATATGAAAGCTGAATTATAGCTTGTTCCCTGCTGCTATGAGCTCTTTTATTAATGCTCTCGTTTGAATGATCGATGGATACAACTTATCATTGGAAACTTGTCTCACGGACAACCAAAGTCAATAATTCATATGCCAATAATTTCCCAATACTCTGGGAAGTAAGTTTCAAAAATATGAGTGTGAAGAAAAGAGAGAGTTTCGAAAAATTACCATAAAAAAACTTGTATTCAACAGTTTCGCTTTTCGGTGATTTCTACAGCACGGGAAAATGCCCTTTTTTTAAACAAGAATAGGTGCTACACAAGAAATTATGGAAGTAGACTTTGTCATTTCTTTCAAAAAAGAGTGGTTTTTCATGCATTAATTTGTCTTGAACTTTTACTCAAGAGAGAATTAAAATAAAGCGAAGCACACATAATTTAAAAATCTAGATATATTCATTTAATCAATTCAAAAAGATTCTGAAATAACTTATTAAGAACTTAAAATTTTTATTTTGTATATATACGAGTAATTTCAATTAAAAACTTTAAGTAATAGTTACGATATTAGAATTTTAATACTGAACGAAGCACAGAATTTAGAATTAAAAAGATGCATTCCGACAATGAACAATTATACCGAATTTAATATTAAACTAAATAAAAATAAAGCAATTTTAAGCAAATACCTAAAAGCACAAAAAATTATTAATTTTATGTCGATAATATTATAACAAAGTTTTCGAAACCTGTCTTCTCAATTTCATAATGTTAATCGGAATTCACAGCCCGAAGGCAGCCCAAATGTATGTGAGCCACCAGTCAATTAGCATTGTAATCGCTCTTGTCCTGATTACTCTAATTGACTGTACTAAACATCAGAAGCGCCCTCTAGTAATCCCCTATCTTCAGTAAAGTCCAGGCGATGAAAGAATGCGGTTGCTATGAAAATTCGTCCATTGTTTTTGATATGCGTTGTCTTTGTGTAACTTAACTTTAATTCAAAAATAAATTGTTACACAATTATTTTTCCGCTTTCAGTCTCTCAATTCGACATCATCTCATTGTAACATGAAAATTCGAATTCACATTGACAGATTAACTTCTATCTTACTACCAACTCAACAATTTCACTAGCGTATCTAGCATAACATAACATATCTAGTTTTAACTGGAACACAGTTTTCTCAACATAAATTTTTTCTCCTTGTACTGTAAAAAATGCTGCTGTTCCAGAGAGAGAGAGAGTTCTCTGCTTTTTTTCTAAATAGCTGTTTTCAAAAAATTTTGTTCCCGAATCTTGAATTTCCAGCTAGAATGATTTTCTAACACAGTGATTCCCAAAGTAGTCTATATGGACCCCCAGGGGTCTATGACGACCTCCAAGGGGTCCACATCAGTGGAAAAATAATTTGGGTAAATGGGGGGGTCTACGATAGCCTAAACCAGATCGTGACTTTAATTTTTAAAAAAAAAATTAAATCAAGTGTAAACCAGATTTATATACCTATTTAATACCTTTATTTATTTTACTGGGTTTAATTTGCAGTTACAAGGCAACAGCATAAATTTTATTAAGAAAAAAGGATCATCATTTCAGTGTCTCTTGTCAGAATCAAGCTAAAAAAATATAAAACTGAGCGCCACGAATTTTAACATTTTCTCAATTTGCCACAGACAATCTGCCAGAAAAATGACGTTTTAACCCATATTCTACATTTAAAGGCCCTTTATTCAGGTTTTGAAATTTCTTTTGAGAATGCTTCGACTATGGAAATATCACAGTAGGTAGTGAATTCATGTCGTCACATTAAAAAAAATGTCTAATTACAAAAGGAACTGATTTTGAAAACCTTAAAGAAGATCTTTAAGTAAAGTTTAGAAACGAATATCACACACAGCAGTTTAGACTTTAAAAAGATACTTATGTTATTTATCCCGAATTGTGAAACATCTCAAGAAAGTTTTTAATTCCTTTTCCTAGAGAGGGGCGGAGTTTCAGCGCGCTTGCCAATTTCCAAAATAAAAACAGAAAGAAAAAAAAAGATCGGATACTACTAAACAAGAAGATTTAGAGTTAAATCTGAAAAGATTAAAGTCAAATGTTAAAAATTTTCTATTGAAGAGCAACAGATTCATCCCACCTATTAAAAACATTTGTTATTTTATATAACAATTATGTTATATATTAATTAAATTTTAATTTAATTAATTCACATGTGTTTCTTAAGTTTTAAACACTCTACTTAACTACAGTTAGAAACATAAAACTTTTAAAATAAGTAGTGCTATATCAGCTGTCAAAAAACATTTAAGTAGATAAATTTGCAAAAATTTAATATTTGGTAAGTAGGGGTCTACATAAAACCGAAAAACATGGCAAGGGGTCTATGAGACAAGAAAGTTTGGGAACCTCTGGTCTAACAGAACAACGAGTCAAATTTTTTTATTAAAAATCCCAATATTGAGCCTCCTCATTTCTTAGCACTTTAATTTTTTTCCTCAATAATCATAGCCCTTTTGCTAATGCTATCGCTTTCCCAGGAACACACCCTTCAGGGGGCTCACCTTCTTTAGGTGGGTACGGGTGTCACAATCCCGAGGTACCCTAGTGATCTTTTTCTTTTCCCAAGGGGTTTACTATCTTTGGTAAACATGGGTGTCACGACCCCAGGGTACCCCAGTGATCCTTCACTATTTTCGACCCTCCATCTTGTCATCCAATTTCTTCTTTTCTTCTTTTCCCGTCCAGACCACAGACTTATGAACGTTTGGCGCAGTATAACCAAAACTGGCTCTTGCGCCATAAAACACCAAACTCAACTCAACTCATTCCCAGGAACACAGATCACTGTGTATTTCTGTGCCTTCATGGTTGAAAAACCAATACAGTAAGCTATTCATTCCTGTGTGTGGGTAAATTCTACTTTTCACAACTACTTTTACGTTCTCTACAGAGTTTGTACGACCACGAGTATCTTTAATTATGTTTTCCAATGTAAATCGCGCCTTCCCACCCAGTATGGTGGTTATAACACTCGGCTTGTAATCGAGCGGGCTCGGGTTCGAACCCCAAATAAGGGAATGAACTTCGGAAAAATTAGTCGGACTTTCGCCTGAAATGGATTCCCGTCTCGCGAATGGAAAGCAGCGCACCCCTTCTGTTCTATGCTGGGATCATCGTTTGTAATAAAAGTCTATATTCTTCTGTGATTGTATTGAATGTTTCTGTTCGTCTATCTCTCGTCTTCTGTATGAATCCCAGGATGAAACACGCAACAACGTGGTTCGCACATTTTACGGGGAAATGGACTTTAAAAAGGGGTTGTCCTGCACCGCGTATTTTTAAAGTAATTTCTATCAACTTTTGCTTTTTTGCACGTGTGAGTACGGGGGATATTACAAGAGATCACTATAGCACAGAGGGAAGTTGTAACAAAAGTGATAAAAAGTATATTCATGTTTTATGACATGTGTAAGTAAGAAGGAAAAGAATGGGGTAAAAAATAACCCCAAAAGAAATTCATTTTCGAAGAAGATAGAGGGAAACTCGAGGAAATTCGATTTGGGGACTCTTTATTTTGCCTTATACATTTATACAAACAGAGAATCTTCATTCTGTATTTAAACAGAACAAGTGACATAAAAAAAATTTTTTTGAGTCAATTCCTACTTAGGTCAACAAAGAAAAATTTATTTTAGTTACTTTTTATTAAATAATTACAATCAATATAAATCTGTATATACATATGACAGAATTACAATATTAAGTTCAAAACACCTTTTAAGTTAACATTAAAAACTTTGATAACCCCATTAAATTTGTAATTACATTTTTTAATAAAAGTTGAATATATAATAGGTAATAATTTATTTTAAAACCAGTGTAAAAGGAATGCTGACGCTGTGTGTGTGACTAGCATATGATTATTCAGGTTCTTAAATCTTCATCACAAATTTTACAAAAGCTGTTTTATCCAATGGTGCTGCCATCTAGAGGAATACCATCGACTGAAATATATCTATTAAAATATAATTAATTAAATTAAATTAATGAATTAATATTTGAAAAAACTCTATTAATATCAAGTGCCATCCACTACAAGTTTTAAGAAAATGTATTTGAACTTGAATGGATGAGAGAATAAAAACTATTTTGTTAACGATTGAAACTTTGAACAAGATATATAAATAAATATATGGAGGGAGAGTGTGAACTGATAGGAATTGAATAAAAGGTAATCACTACATCTTCATTTTACAATACTTTTGTCGCTTTTAAAGTATTTTAAGATAAAGTGACGAATAAAAATAATATACGATAAAGTGAAAAAATATTTTAGAGTGTTGTGACATCTCACGCGTCCTTTCTCTAACATAACCTCTGTGTTCTTTGACGGCCACGATTAATGGCAAATCTTTTCCAACCCAAATCCAAGAAGTGAAACGAAGGGGATAGATGCAAATAAGATAATCTTTAAAAGGACAGAAGTTTTAGTGAGCATGATGGCAATTTAGAGAAAGTTAAGTTCAAAGAAGATAGAAGTGTTGATTGACAGCTTACCTAGAATCACGAAAATCGCCATTCATCCAAGGTACATACCATTGTACATCAGCTTATAGAAATATCTGAAGTGAATTGGACGTTGCTTAGAAACCGAGGTAGGAAGATTATATTCTGAATGCGAATATATTATTAAGATTGAGAGTAGGCGCGGATATAGTATAATTATATTGATAAGTGATCTAATTGCGCGATCTGTGTTAATTAAGGCCACGTGCTTTGGTTTATTCTCACTTATTATAAGTTTGTTCGATATATAAGTAATTTAAGTTAAATTCTTAATAAATGTCATATTAAGAATTCTAAAATGTCTCATCGTTTCGAGAATCCCACACCTCTAATTTACGCTGAAACCCCACGATATGGTCAACGAAGATCGACCATGTCGCAGTGTATTATTTTATTTCATTTTACACATACATATAAACATGCATCATTATCATCAATTCCTTAGAGCATTTTTTTTTATATAACATGCTTAAATGTGTGTTTTCTTAGCTTGAATACGCAATAATCTTCCAAAAACATTTTCTATTAGCATTGCTATTCAAAGCAAAAAGAATTATTAGTCCGTAATAACAAAAAGAAAAAAAAATAATTGGATGTGTGCTTGTGACCACATGATAGGAGTGAAAACTTCTGATTTATTTTGGGCAAAAGAATCCAAATGTTCGGAGGAACTACGTTTTTTTTACGTCATTTACGCATGCGGGTGTTAAGCAGTTGTCTTTCTCGTGTCCATTAATCGATGGATTTGTTTATTTCATCTTCTTTCTGCAAAGGGCAATGTTTAAAAAATTATGCATTCTTATATATTTATATATGAGTATATACGATTTAAATGTCAATTAGTCTAATTATTCAAAAATATTTATGTGTAAATTACCTATGTAGATTATATTTATATAAATATATGTTTATAGGGTACTATCGCAACAATTCCAACATTTAAGATAACTCGCCAAGTTGGCAACCCTGATTTCCTATGTGTCGCACGCGCCAAATTGGTAAAACCATGTGGTTCCTTTTATATAATGTCGACAATACGGTTGCAATAATACGTAAGTACCACTTATATAACATATAACGCCGTATACTATGAATGGCTAGGAAAATTTATGCCCTGTGAGAGCACAGTTTACTTTTCTTAAAATTCTCTAAGGATACAAAAGGAGAGTTTCCGTACGTAAGGTTCGTACTTTTTTCACCGTTAATGCTTTTATTTTCTCGTAATCTCTTAGTTGTCATCCCTAATATAAACCAAAATATTGGCAACTTTCTCGTCAATAAACTTCATTGAAATTTCGGATTTTAATTCTTTCGGCACTTTTTGGGGGCTTCATTTTGCTCTTTTTACTGAACTAAAAAATATATCATATATTTCTTTTCTTCTCACACATCTTCGATCTCTTACATAAAAACAATCTATTTTTTCTAATTATTTTCGCTTACGCTCCTATTCTCCTGTTATGGCCGCAGTAGCCTAGTGGTCAAGGAAACGGACTCGTGGCCGGGGTGTCCTGAGTTCGAGCATAGTACCACTAAAAACCCGCCATGTAGGGGAGAGATGCACGTTAAATTTGTCAAGAGCTCAAACGTCCTCCCGTGGGTGGCGTGTGAAAGTTAGTAGAGGGGGTGTCAGCTCAGGTGTTGTCCTCGTCACTTGACCATGGTTGAAATTACGAGATCCATCGCCAAAAGCCCTCGAGTAGTTGAATTGGGCGATGTAAATTTTGACTCACTCGCTGAAGTTGAGTGGAAGTGGGCTGCATGACAGTAATATTCAAATAAAAAATAATAAAGCTTCACGAAAAAAAGTGTGCATCAATTCTTCCTTAAAAAGTTTTCAATCCAAAACTCATCGAGCCTCGTTCGACCCGAGCACGATTGCCGATTGGAGTCGCGTAAATTCGATTGAGCGTAACGCAGCCGAACCAGACGCTTAATTTAGATTCACTTTTCAGCAAAATGAACATAAATAAGCTCAAATAATAAAAAAAAGTCCTCCACTCTCACTCGTAAGTGGTGATAGCAATTTATTTAAAATTCGGAATTTTAATAAGCTTTAAAGTACGTTCACTGATTGTTTGCCATAAAATAAAAGAATTCTAATAGCAATAGCTATACTCGGAAATTGAAATAGAATGTAGTTATATTTCTTATGATAATTTTGCCTTATGGTTATAATAAATGTAAACTGTATGTTTGTTAAATATTTAATTTATATTGCTTCAAACTGTAAGGGAATATTCAAAGAAAATGTGTTAATTTTCTTTAAGGGTACAGTAGATTTTCAAATTGGTAAAAATCGATCGAATTTTCGAATGTTCATTTTTAGCATTCTTGTAATCACTTCTACTGAATGCAAAAATAATTTTTCAGTTCCGATCATTTTTATATAAGTTATGCTGTTTGCCATTCAAACACATGTTTGACCGTACCCTTTATTTACAGAACAATATAAAAAAGAGATTTACAAATATTTCAAAAATGACAATAAACATAAGGAAAAGAATGACTTCCTCAGTTATTGAGCAGAAAAATTTTAGAATTAACTGCTTTGTTTATTTATTTGGACGCATATATAGTTCTAAATCATTGTACTCTTATAATGGTAAGTTATTCATAAATGTTATGCTGTGATCAAGCAGATATATTTTATTATTTATCTTGTTTTACATTTGGATTTGTTGTATATGAAATTCTAGAGTTTGCATGACTTTAAATTGTATTTTCAGTCATTTTTCAGATGATTACATCAAAATATCAATTCTTCTTTTTCTACTAAAAATTTGTGTGTTTATTGCTTAAATTTAGGTATGTTTATTATAACAGTACAAATAAAATCAGTTTAAAACCTTAAAATAATATGGTATCACTTAATTATAGCAATTATTGCTTTCATCAAATGTTGTTGAGGACATAATCATCATGGACATAAAAACCTTTATATAATAGAATTTTATAATTTTTGTCGCTACAATAACTTTAAAATGTTCCCCGCTTAATACATTTTCCCCAATTGTAGTGGAAATTTGTCCAAATATTTTCTACAGATGTATAAATAAATGCTAGGGATTGTGTTTTTTTTTATTTAAGATTAGGGAAAATAGTAAACACAAGAGAATATAAACATTTTAGTTAGTTTTGAACGAAAAAAACTAAAGATTTCAACATAAATAATTTTTTAATTTTTTAAAAAAAGAAATATGAAGAAAAAGTCTTACAAGTTTTATTTTTATGTATACAATGAATATTATGAGAGAATATTGACAGTGTAAGCTGAATCTGGATGCGCATGGAGCATTTTAAAATGAATTAATTATTCGGTACAATTAAAATTAAGAATTTGAATATCTCTCATAGACCATTATAAAGATATTTTTACTAAACATTGTACATTGATATGTGTAAACACATTACTTATTTCCTGCAAATTTGAAAAAAATTCATTGGTAATTAAAAAAATTGGTTTTGAAACAATAAGCACATATTTTTTTCTAATCCACATTCTATATACTTAAACTACTTTCATGTACTTAAACTACATTCGCTAAACTATTTTATTATTTTAAGGTACTACATAAAATTTATAAAAAACGTATTTTGTAAAGACTACAATCCCCAGGAGTGAATCCAAATTTCTACACAAGATTATTTTTAACATTAGGTTACTAAAAAGTCATCGACCAATTGTAACCAAATACTGTGCTCTAAAAATGAATTTAACGTTTGGACTACCTTGTTAAATGAGCTATTTTACTATTATACTTCACATATCATGATTTATTATACTTCAAATATTAAAAAAAGAATTTTAATGGATATATTCTTATGACTTAAAATGGATATACAGTCCAATCTCCATAATACGAACCTCTATATTGCGAATTTTTCTATATAGCGAACATTTTCCTCGAACCAAGAACATTTTACGCTTTTCTTCGTAAAATAGCCTCTCAATAGCGAAGTATATTTTTTATATAAAGAGCTTTTTCACTTGTGATTCAATTTTTTTCTCCCTATTTTTAAAGTATTTCAGGACATTTCAAGTTATTCTCTCTTTTATCACATTTTATGGTGGTCATAAATCTTGAACAGGTTTTATTAGGTGCTTAACTCGCTGAGAGTAATAGAATTCTCGGCATTTCGTTCAAGAAGTGCAAACTTTAACCCCCATTGTCTAGTTCACTAGAAACATCTTTGATACCCCTTTCACCTTCAGTGGAGTTTTCTCGTGTCCTTGAACTAGCCTCCGTTAATTCGTAGTGTTGATCAGTTGTACTGGAAACTTCATTTCTTGTCGCTCGAAAATGTCAAAACGTAAGTGCTTGAGCACCAAAGAAAAAAAAATTTAATTCTTCAGGAAACGGATAAAGGCGTCAAGAAACTTTCCTTGCAGTTTTCTTTCTTTCTTTCTTTTTTTTGATATGTAAGATATATAAAATAAATATATATTAATCAATAAAAAGGTGTGAATAATTATTTTCTTTAATATATAGTGTTTATAAATTTAAAATTTGTTTTGTGGTTTTTATAAAGGAAATTGAAAAATGAACCTCTATATAACGAACTATTTTTCTGAATCTAGCTACTTCGTTATATAGAAGTCCGACTGTATTTAAAGTAACCTTTTTCAAATCCACACAACAGTCCATGAAAAATGGATAAATTAAAAAAAATTAAATGTTCAAGTTTCTAGAAATTCATGTATGTTTTCAGCATCGTTGAATCTCTAACAGAAAATCCTGTGGAAGATAAAGTAGCCTCTCTAAAAGTACTAAGGCGAATGAGTGAAGTTGGGGAAAAAACGAAACATAATACTTCAAAGAAGTGACATTCAATACCTAGACTCATTTATAGTTGAAAGAAAAGTCTATAGAGTTTGTGTTTCCTGTACATGAATATAAAAAAGAACTTTTATATTCATTTGACAGAAGCTTATTGTTTAAGAATAAGTGTCTTTCAATAATGAGCCAATACAAGCTAGACTTTCGATCGATGTAGCGATGGTATTGTTCGTAAGGAAATGGCGTAGTCTTAATATTAGAAGACATTAATTTAGCATTCATCGGTACTTAGTTAAACCTTCATGATTTATAAATTTAAGTAGAATTTAAAAATGCACTTTTCTATGTAACATGGAATATGTTCTTTAAAAAATAAAACTAAATTTAAAAGGTATTGTAACTTGCCAACAGTTGTTTTTTGTTTTTTTTTCAAACAAAATTTTCTTGAAAATTATAAATATAGATTAAAATTAAATTTGCATAAAAGTGAAATATCTGAAATTTGTAGATAAGTATAATATATATTGAAATTTTTATATTTAAACAATAATACACAGAAAATATGGAATGAGTTGAACACATTTTCAAAACAAAAATATTTTTTTATTTTCTCTTTTATGCCGCTCTTAACAAAATTAAAATACTTATTTTCTTAGCTACTTTTAAGCTATGAAAAAAATATATATATTCTGAAACATTTTAATATTTCAATAATAATAATAAGAAGAAGAATAGTTTTAATAGTTCTTCCAAGCCATTTTTGCGGAATTACCAAATATGTTTCATGTTACGGTTTTTCTATCGAAGGTTAAAGAGATATGGAAAGGATTTTTGACTAAGCACGTGCACATTGTCGTCATTATATATGTATAAATAAATTGATTGTAAGTTTGAATATTTTCTTAGATTGTTGTAATAATTAAGTATTAAATAACTGTCAACACTTGAAAACTCTGATTTATGTTTCGATTTAAAAAAAGATCTTCACTATATGCGTTTTTTTTTAATAAAATATCAAACAACCAATGGCGCACACAAGG
>BMAV01023445.1:422206-448408 GCA_019973955.1 Trichonephila inaurata madagascariensis
TGGCATATTAATTTCATTGCACAACAGTTACTCTGAACATAATTCAGCAATTATAATCAAGGATATATTTATCTTAAAGTTAAAAAGAAAATATGATTTTTTTTTATTTACAACTGATAAAAGATAAACTAATATCAGAAAATAGGATAAATACATGATAGTCATAGATAAAACATTAAAAAAGAGGAGCGCAAGAGAGGAGAATTAGTCAATAATCCATTTTCTGATTAATTATTTTTATTTACTTAGTAAATAGAATTGATTCGAATGTGTTTTTAGTTTTGATTTTGATCCAAATACCTTATCTAAAAAAATCGAGGCGACAATATCAATTGTACAGTGCTTTTCAATGGGCGAAACTTGAATGTCTTTTTTGATCTCGGAGATCCTATCTGCTAACGAAATCCTAGAAAAAATTAATCGCTTCTTAAAATTCCTCGGGGATAAAAACGGATTTTTTTTTAAATAAATTTAATTATTCACAAAGGTTTTAAAATTCCACCCAGAAATTAATACCTTGTTCTTATTTTAAATTATTCGAATTTTTTCGGCATTTTTTTTCTATGACTCAGTTTCAAATCCAAAGAAAGATAAAGCTAAGCATTTTGTAGTTATTACATTGTTTGTTTTTAGTTCTAAAAAAAGGAAAATTTCCAGATTCCAATCGATGTCCTTCACTGCCTTTATCTATCGTGAGAAAAAAAAAGTGGTCATTTTTGTTCACAACCACCTTAGACATGGTCCACTGCGTTTATTTTGTTTATTCGTACTCTACATAATCTGTTCTCCTAAATTCATTGAAGCCGAACCAGAAACCTTATTATGCAATGAAATGTATCGCTAAGTGGAAGGCTTAAATACAAAAATGGACAAAATGCTGTCCGATAAGGAAATGTCTAATGCTTAACTGACATTGCTAATCAATATTTGTGACAATATAGCGCAATATAAGAACATTTTCCTCTCGTTTTCTTAAAATTCCACTTGTGTGATTCATTTTAATCGTTTTCTTTTATCTTTATTAACCTCTTTGGTATTTTATTAGCATTTTTTTCTTCAGATTTCTCGAAATAAAATGAAATCGTTGTTTTACATTCGTAGTTCCAAGATAAGATAATCTAATCCCTTATCAAATAAGTTTTATTATGTAAAATAATGGAAAGGTATTTTTTAAAAAGAAATCTTGTCTATCTCTGTTTAAACTTTAATCCCATAAAGGAAATTTTTTTAAATTGTTGCAATACGTCTTTGTCATTTTGCCGTTTTAATAGAGCGAAAAAAAAAAAAAAAAACAGTATGCTTTATTAACGTAAGTTTCTTGGCCAGATAACATAAATTCTTCTTCCAAAGGAGAGATTTCTAGTATTTCGAGTTAATTCCAGAACTTTATAAACCAAATTATGCAAAATAATGTTAAAAGAAAATTGGTAATCTCTATTCTCTGGGGAGCCTTATCTGTTAACTTAGTAGAAAATTGAGTCTAATTTTTAGAAATGATCAACGGTAGCAAATTGCTTTAATAAAACTGATGAAAAAATAGAGATTTTTTCATCACTGATGATTAAAACTAATTACTTATTATCCGCTCAAATAAATTTGCTTTTAAAACATAAAATTAAGATTCTTTTTTACTCGAAATCAATATTAATCTTAAGAAATATGTTATTTCTTTATTAATTCCAAACTTATATTTATTTATGTTGGATCCTGTTTTAATGTGTAATCTGTTATTTATTGCACACACAAAATTGGTGAATTATATTGTCGCCATATTAGATTAAAGTTCAATATACAGTGAGGGAGAGAGTATTATATTAACGTCCAGTGGCATAACGGAGCATATTAGAGCCCCCTGCAAAGTCAGTTTTTGGGCCCCAAGCCGGATCTTTCAAAGCGTACGTACTTGGCGATCATCAGGCATCGCCCCACCCCACCCCATGTGGCCGTGGTTGCCTAGCGGTCAAGGTAACGGACTTGTGGTTGGCGTGTCATGAGTTCTAGCCCAGTACCACTGAAGACCTTCCGTGAAGGGAAGCGACGTACGTTAAATCTGTCGAGAGCTGAAACGTCATTCCGTTGGTGTGGTGTAGTAGTTAGGAGAAGGGGTGACAGCTCAGGTGTCCTCCTCGTCACTTGACGATGGTTCAAAATTGCGAGGTCCGTCGCCAAAATCCCTCGAGTGACTCTAATATTCATTCATTCACTCACTCACTCACTCACCCCCGCGCGCCCGCGCGCGTGGTGTTCAGAGTGTACGTTACGCGTGCGCTACTGTGAACGTTGCACTATAAAGCAACATGAGAACCGTTGACGACGGACCTCATAATTTTGAGCCTTCATCAAGCGACAAAGCGGTACCTTTTTTTTTTACCCTGGTCAGAAAAAAAAATCCCGATGATTTTGATTTAAAAAAAAAAGATAGAAAAAAATAATAGGAAACAATAATTTTCGAATGAGAAGTCAAATAAAAAGTGCATTAAAAATCGAAGAAATTAAATAGTGTAGTTAGAAATAAGACTTTAATATATTTAAAAATCTTTAAAAAATCAGTCAAGAAAACAAAAATGAATTTAAAAAATATTTAATATGCCTGCTTTTAGCTACAATTATATTAATTTTTAAAAATTGTTCCATGCAAAAATTTTCCAAAAAGAAAAGTTTTCATCGCCCAATTGTTATTGAAATATATGTATAACTAACAACACACGTGGTAGTCAATGACATTAAAATAAGTTCAGAGACCACGTGCCGTAACTCCATTTAAAATTCAATGAGGTAAACATGTTTTGACAATTTTGGCATTAAATTATTTCTTGGCTTGTTAGTTAACTGGGTTATAGACAGATAATTTAGTTTACAAGAAATCGTAAAATAATAAATTCAGAAAATGCTGCATAATTATTGAAAAAAATAATATGTATTATAATCACTTCATAATAAAATGAAGGAAAGAATAGTCTGTAGAGAAACGCTTGGGTACTTTTCTTATTTTTTTTTCTATTTCAAACGGATTTCGGACAGATAGTTTCCTAATTTATTATGAATACGCGTTCGATCTTTTCATATAAATATTATGAGAGGATTTTCTGATAATAGAATGATTCCTTGCAATGCAATGACATTCAATAAATATTCACAGAACAGAAGTAAAATTTAATCTTTCAAAACATTATAATTCTCTAGAGACTTTTTTCATTATCAAATATATTTCGTTAAATACGCAAATATATTTGATCATGATTGTATTAAGTCGATTTCTCCTCTTCTGTGTAGTGTGCAAAATGTAATACAAAATATTTTTTAAGAAACAAAGGAATATCTTGCGTTATTTTTGACATGACTATTTTACAGAAACAACTAGTTTTTAAAATCTGATATTTTATTTGGTTTAATACGATATTAAGCGCGAACATTTACTACACACACACAACATATACGTATATATGTTTCGTACAATGATGATGAAACGTCTATTCATGTGTATGTGTGATCTAATTTTTAATTAAGTTAAAATATATGGATCTCTCTCTCTTGTGAAATAATGCATGTATAACATATGTAAAAGAGTTAATTATATAAACAAGCATTATATATTTTATATATAACCCAAGAAAATCTTAAACATTCTTCAGCTTTTTAAAAAAGAAATATTTATAAAGTTTAACAGCATTTATAATGAAAAAGAAGGGGGGGGGATTAAAATAACGTTTCAAATGTTTATATCAATAACAAAATAACGCATGGCCCAAAAAGTTTCCAAGTAATTGCAATGCCTTAAAAATTTTTATTTTTAGGACCATTAAAAGCAAAAAAATGTTGGTATATCTATTATAGAATTTATACGAAGCTAGAGAAGGGAAAGAGATATAAAACAATAACCTGAATGATGGTATAATACGTTCTATTTCTTTTATTAAATACCAACGTGTAACCAGAGTAACTAGCGATCGAAGAATTTAAAATGAAAATGAAATGTAAGAAAAAACTTTTTGATTTATATTGATAGATTAACGGATTGAGAAGTTGTGAAATTATAAATAGATAAATAATAAGTAGATTAAAATGATAAATAGTAAGCAAAAATATAATTGAAAGTATAATATAAAAATGTCTATCCTTTTCTACTGCATTATGAATTTTTCTTTTCTTTTTTGTAAAAAAAATAGTCACTTGTTATAGTTCTTAAACATAAAATAATGCATAAAAATTTAATAATGAAAAAAGTGAAAGGATCTTTAAATGTCGTTTTATAGTAAAATATTTTTAATAGTAGGCTTAATTAAACATTTTAAGCATATAAAAAAATTTAGTTTAAATTAAATAAAATGGAAGAAAATTATTTCAAGTTGGGAAAATGAAGTTTTTTTTAATTCAATCTCTTATATTAAAAATAAAATAATCAGAAAATATTAAAGTTTAAACATGTGTCACAAATATTTTACAAGGACGAAATGGCCTAAAAGTCAAAAAAGCTCCTAAGTACTCCACTTAAAACCATTTATAAATTCCATTTAATAACTGACGAATGTTCTCTTAAACATCGAAGTAAAAATGAAGTACAAGTACAGGAAACTATTTCTGGATTAAAATATCTAGCATCATCTCTTATCTGGAGCAAAAAAAATAAAAAATCATGCAAATTTAACAAATTTTAGATCGTAATACGCGTTGAATCGAAGGGGGGAGGGGGAGGAAGCGAGCAATTGCTTTTTTACACTATATGGTGTAAACAACATCTTAATCTCTTCTTTCCTTCTCTCTCAATGAGATTATGCCCATCTCAAAGAAACTTAAGCAAAACATATCTATAACGAAAAAAAGACAAAAAAAATCCTGCCTGTCTATTAAACAAGAAGCAGAAAAGCACGGATGGAAATTCTCTTAATGCACAAGATCATCATTAAAGAACTAGCCATCACTAGAAAGATATCGCTTACCTAAATTGCTTTTTTCGGTTAGTGAAGAAGTCGTTTTCCAATCTTATTGTCGCTACTCCCCGTATTAAGCTGAGTGCGTTTTGTTTGACTCTTGTTCCCTTTCTTCAATAACAGAACCGACATTCTTTTTTTTCTAATGTGTAGATAACGGGAGATACAGCCTCCGTCTGCTGCAGAGAGCTGCATTTGACAAGGAAACGGATGTGTACTGGGAAATGATTCATTTGACCAGCATCCTATCTGAATATGGAAGATGAAAAAAGAAAAAGAGACAAGGTATACGCGGCTATTACAACAATAATGTTTAAGCACACACACGAAACATCGAAGAGAAAGTTAGCTAGTTTTCCAGGTTGAGTCTTGAAGATGTTGGAAACGATATCCATTACAAAGATTATTCGAGTTTTAGAGTTTGAAAAGTCGTTTTAAAGTAAAGAAATTTGAAATTTTTATTAATTTATACGATTTTTTATTTCAATTTAAGGTATCCGACTACGTTCGGAACCTTGATTTTAAAAAAGCGCATAAATGGATAATTTTCATGATATTTAATGTCACTTAGATTAGAATACGTGTATAAAATCGTTTTAAGGACATTTTGACAAAAAAAAATTGTTTAAATACAATATTTTCGGCAAAAAATTAGCTTAGAATAACGTTTTTTCAAAATGTCCTCCTTTTATGAAAAATGCTTCTATTATAATAATATTTTGCCTGTATATAGCTCAGACCTCTGTACAGAGGCTCAACTATGATTTTTGAAAAATTCACATTATTTTCAGAGTTACAACTAATTCAAATAATTATCGGCATTTTTTTTTTCTTAAAATTTCTCCCCTCTGTTGTAACACATGGTTTAAACCCACTTTTAAGTGATATATTTCAAAAATTCTAGTTAAGCCTCTGTACAGAGGTCTAAGCTATATACAGGCAAAATATTATTATAATAGAAGCATTTTTCACAAAAGGAGAATATTTTGAAAATGGGTCATTCTATGTTCATTTTTTGTCAAAATATTGTACTTAAATAGTTTTTTATTGTAATAACTCTTCTTATATAAAACAATTTTATATACATTTTATAATCTGACACTAAATATCATAAATATTATCCATTTATACGCTTTGCAAAATCACGGTTCCGAACGTAGTCAGATACCTTAAAATAAGAAATAAAACTGTATGAATTTTCTTTTCAGAAACCCAAGAGTTTTTTGTTTTTTTTAAATGTTTATAAAAACAATAAGATCTGCCCGTTCCACTTAACAGAAAATGGCACTGATTAAAAACTCAGGTAACGTGTATTCACTAAAGATAGTACAGTAAATTTTATGCTAGACATAATTCTAATTGAAAACAATATTACACAAAGAGTGAGGGCATCCCACTTTTTTACATATCTAATTGCTCCACGCAAAGTTTTGAAGCGAACAGTTTTAATCACCAAGAAGTTATTTTATTTAAAAGAAAAGCTTCTAAAACAATAAAAAGAGTTTTTTCATTAGTAAAATGTATTTTTAAGTTCACATTATTGATGAAAACAGAAGGGAATCATAACTTACACAAAACTGAAAAGTGACTATAGCTGAGTATTTTTTTTTTTTTTTGTACCTAAAATAATATTCCTTTAGTGGCGAAAAATTCAGTTTTAGTATAAACTAATTAAATATTAGCTTGTAGTATAATTTTGTTGCAATAGAATTTTTCAATAGATGTAGTGTAATTATCCTAATCTACTTTTTTTAAATGTGACTTAAGAATCACTTTAATAATTTCACTGCATTAATCTTAATGTTATGTAATGGAAATTCTTATATATTTTCTCTTTCATTTGTATTTATAAATCAAGAAATTTTTCGAACTTCATTTTTCAGTGACTAAAGCTTCTGAGGGAAATATACGTTTACTTTCTTGCCCCCCCCCCCTCTCTCTCTGTTTTTTCCCCCTCCTTGTTTTATTAAATGATTTTCATTGAGTAATGATTTGAATAATTTCACAATTATTTCCATTATAGGTAAAAAGAATAAAACATACATTTGAACCTTATTCAGGTAATAAGAATTAGTAAGCATTGATGTTTTACTCCACAAATTTCTCCGCAATATGAGAATTTTCTGATCATTATTAATCCATTTTATTTCTCTATACTATAATGACCTTCGGTTAAATAGAGACTCGAATTTATGATCCTCAGATTCCGATGCTCTTATTTCTACTAAGGTTTAAAATCCTTTGTACGTAATGATGTGGAGATGATGTCGGAACCCAATACGAGTCTATCACGATAACAGCTGCGTTGAATTCAGAAACGTTTCTGTACCGTAAAAAGGCCTTGAGTTTTCAGATATTTAGAGATCCTCCTCCACACGCATCTTTTGTGTTACTTTATATAATCAGATTTAGAAATATTCAACAAAATTAGTTTAGATATCTGTTAGGGTAGCCCTAGGTAGAGGTAAGAGGTATAGCCGTAGGTAAGAGCATGGGGTGTATTGAGGGGTGGTGGTGGTAGAAAAGGAATAATCAATCCTCTGAAATAAGTAAATCCTTCGTAAACACTGTCAAGGTCATTTTATTGCTTTCCAAAGCCTTCGGAATAATTTTATGGATAGCAGTTCACAGAAAAGATAGTACTTCGGAAAGACGTATATATACGTCTGGGGCAACTAACACACTGGCTGAGCGAAATGTTTATATACGTCGGGGAGACTTAAGAGGTCAAAGTCGTATTGTCGGTTTAGCGTAAAGTATAGTATTGTTGAATTTAATACATAGTTATTGTATGGAGGGGGGAGCGATGCGCAAATTATGATTGAATGTTGGGTCGCAAGCATTGAAAGTTTGAGAAGTACTGCATTAATATAAATAAATTCAATGCCCTTTTTCTCATAAATTTGGGTGAGTGAGTAAATATTAACGTCGCACTGTTCAGCTACACGAGGGCTTTTGGCGACGGACCACGTAATTTTGAACCATGGTCAAATGACGTGGACGACACCTAAGCTGGCACCCCCTCCCTCTCCTAACTACCACACCACACCAACGGGAGGACGTTTCAGCTCTCAACAGATTTAACGTGCATCGCTGTCCTACACGGCGGGATAGGACTCATGATATGTCTGCCATGATCCGATACCTTGACCACTGGACTACCGCAGCCCTCTCATAAATTTGAGAATTAAAACGTAAGTATGGTTAATTTTTTCACTACGTTATACTGAAAGAATCGTGTGATGCATGCTTAAGAATTTATTTCAAGGAAAATAAAATAATTGTATGATAATTTTCAGAGTGTTGGCTTATCATGAATGTTTTAATAAATTAAATTATTTTAGTCTAAAATAATTTTACATCTCATCACAAGCATCATATCAAAACTACCTGTTTAAAATACTACTCGATTTCACTTTCACTGGTTCTCATGGAATAATGTGTGGCTTAGGAATCATAGAGTTAATATATTTTTATTTATTAATCTTTGTGTCAAACAATTACTACAAATATAAGAAAAAATTTCAAAATAGTAAATTTTAAGAAATGTAAAATATAACTTTTATCACCACGATATGTAAGTCATGACCTTATTTACGTCATGAGCTTTTTAAAGAATCGAAATGTATTTCGATATATTTGAAATATTTTATTCTTAATTTTTTTTATTTATATTGATTGCTGTTGTATTTCAATGCCAATAAACAAAAATGCTGTATAGCTAAAATATAATCTATGACTACATTTCTCTGATCTTTTAATTATTTGGTTCTCTGCTATGTGATTCCCCAATGGAGAATGATCTAATTTTTCATAGAAAAAAATGGTTTGTTGAAATAATTCTGATAATATTTAAAAGAAATTAACTAAACTCTATCCAAAATCAAAAAAGGATTTTTAAAATACATGCTTTCATTCATATAAAAAGAAAACTATTAACATAAATCAACTTATTAAATTCAATCAAAAATTGTCGTTTGCTTGAATTATCAGTTTATTAAAAAACAAATGTAGTTAGAAAATTCCAGTTTGCTAAAGATGTTTAGAATAACTTTTGTTTTGACATTAAAGCACGCAAAGCATTTCTGCATGAAATAATAAAATTTATGTTCAAAATATATCATAATACAACACTTTTGCTGTTATTATTACTATTATTTTTATTCCTTTAAATAATTAAAAATAGCTTCTTTTCAAAGAAGATTAAAAATATAATGGAACGTGTTTAAAAATAGAAGAAAACAAGAAAAAACGCACAATTTTCTATTGAAATAATTAATTAAAAGTTATCAAGCACAAAATCAAAAATGCTTTTCAGAAAGGACGGTGTTTGTTAAAAAATAATAATACAACAAAGGGAATTTCCTCATTATATTCCATCGGCTCTATAGCGTTAAAAAAAATTTCATCAGGTTTGAAGTGTTTAATCAATAGTCTTTTTAAATATTCAAAAAACAATAGAAATATTTGTTTTCACTAAAATTTGTTTTCTTTCTAGTACTGCCAAATCCTAAATTAAAAATATCATTTCACAAAAAAGTATAAAAAACATTTAAAAAAGGCATTTCTATTTAATTTGCTGAAAATTTGATGACAGAAAAAAATTACTTTAAACAACACATTATTTCTTTGGTGAAAATAACTACAACATCATATAAGTAATGTTACTTAAAATTGGGCAAAAAAATTTATCAGATGTATCGAAACTCAGAACTGAGATAAATGCTTAATATTTAATGCTTTTCTGAGTACGTATATGTGTAAACAGCTGCTTCTTAAGGATTTGACAGTCAGTTGAATCATACAATTCAGAAATACATATTCATTATTTTAGTCGATACACAATGCTAACCGAAGCTGTTTTTCTTCGAGCTAAATCTCAAATATATTTATTCCAAGATGCGAAAGTTGCAAAAAGATTCTTTGTCAGTACGGAGAAGGAATTTTCTCACTGTACCAAACAAAACATTTTCCTATATAATCTAATCCGAATCGATTCTTCAATGCATAACTCGGCATCGACCCGTTGGAACCAAAATAAGTGTAATGACTATGTTCAAATATTTGGAAAATTCTACTACAGAACAATTGTTTATACAAGAACGAATAGAAATATCTGATACAAACACGTGAAAAATCTGTTTTGATAAGCTGAATTTAGAATTTACGTGGGAACGCCATGCATTTTAATCTCACGAAGACGTAGAATTAATGTTAGGTTGTTTTACAAAAGAATACAATTTGTGTTTTCAGAAATTATACTTTAAGACCTTAGAACACTCATTTTCTTTTCATTCTCTATTAAGAATAATATTTGTCTATATTATTAAATATGAATTAGAGAGAGAGAGGTAAGGCTACCGCTCTTATATTATATCAGTTTGATATTATATGAATTTTTATCTGAAACTCATTACATATCTTTTCTCAATGCAAAAAAAAAAGCTGTTCATGTATATAAACTTTATAAGTTAATAGAATTTTTTTGAAGCAATTCCTCATACACACATTCTTATACTAAATTTTCAAACTTTGCATTAATCCTTACTGATAATAAAAGGCTTATATTCTCAAAACTTTTATATTAAACAAAATATTTTTATTGCTGTTCCCCAAGTAAGAAAGAGTTGTATTTCTTACCATTTGTCTGTTTTATTTTTTATTTATTTTTGGCCTAGCTAGTATCACACACATGAATCAGACTTACAGCTTCTTAACATATATTTCATTTGAAATGTTCGGTTAATCCGAATTCTAAATTTTTAATTAATTGAAATCGAAAATACTTTCAATAATATTAAAATATGTTCTACGAAAGCAGATGATTTTTATTTGCCAATACTGTTTGTGTATATACCTACACCAGGGGTGGCGCATCTTTACAGATCAACGTGCCATTACTTCTTTAAGAAATACTTAATGAGGTATAGACGTGCCGCCAAATAATTTTAACTTGTTATTATTGAGAAAATAATAAACTTAATACAAACACACAACTCAGAACTCTTGCTTGTTAATCTTTCTGTTTTAATCAATTCCAACTTTCTTCTTTTTTCAACAAATTCTTAAATCCAGATCGAATTAGACTGGAAATTAATCAGTTGCATTTCAAAATTTTCAATTTACAACTAATCGAATTGGGACAAATTCAGTTTATTAAAGGAAGTCATATCAGAGTACATAAAAAAACTTTTTGAGCGTTTCCGATAATTCTTTGAACTGAGAAAATCTCGCCGAAAACTGCGACCCATCACTCGAGTTTGTTCGTAATTCTTCATATTGGACTTTGTTATTTTGAATTAAAATGCAAACTATTTCGATCAGTGGCGTGTCCAAAATATTGTGTCGCGTGCCATCAGTGGTACGCGTGCCATTGGTTCACCATCTCTGACCTACACTATATTCAAATATTGAGAGGGAGTGAGGGTTTATTAATGCCACACTATATAAAGCAACACGAAGGGTACTGACGACGAACCTTGAAAATTTTAAGTCTAAACCAAGTGAGAAGTATTGCACCTGAGCTGGAACCTACCTCTTCAGACTATCACAGCACGCCAACATGAAGATTTTGAGCATCGACAAATTTAACATCCGTCAGCTCCACGACTCGGCAGGTCAGTGGCACCAGACCCCGAACCTACGACACGCTGGCCATGAGTTCGTGACCATAACCTTTAGGCTACCAAGGTCACATTAAATATTGAGAAAGTTATGCTGTTAGAGAATCCAAGTTTCTCTAATACCATTTTATTTAAAGAAATCAAGTTCTGATTTCAATAATTTCGTCACTTCAAAAAATATTACTCTACATATATCCATGAACCAAACCATCACATATTAACAAATCCATTTCATAAGTCTACGAAAGTTTAATTTTCTTATGAAGGTTTTGTGTTATATTCAATATCAGTGGCATATAAAAGGGGGGGATCTCAGGTAGAGCCAACTTTTGCAAGTGGCGCAGGGCAGTGGTCCACACAAAGGGAGATCGTCCCCGGGTCCGGACCACCCTCCCATGACCCTTGATTTTTTTTCCGATTGATTATAATCCTTTGTATATAGTATTCAAAATTTAATTATTTGTTATTATAATTAATTTTATTAATTATTGTTAATTATTTATTCAATAATTAATTTTTTACTGTTTTTTGTTTCCGAAAATCGACAAAATCAAAAGAATTTGATGGGTGGCGTATTGGAGCATAATACAAGAATGGTGGGCTTTTGACCCTGGACCCCCCTCCCCCCATCCCTTTTGAAAATTTTCTGAGAGCGCCACTGTTCAAACTTGATTCATTTCTATTTAGTTGGATAAATGGAATTTAATTTTCATGTTTCGTGAATGATCACAAATCATTCAACATTAATAAAAAATAATTAATAAACACTTTTTAAATGTTCACTTAAAATTCATCATTCTATTTGTATATCTGTGTTCATACATAAATGCATACATATGTTTGGGAAATAGCTCTCTTATTAATTATAAATGAAAAACAATTTAAATGTTTCGAAAAAAATAGGAATAAATAGACTTTAATGAAAAATGTATACAGATACCACACACCGTTTTTTCTGGCGCATAACACGTATTTTTAACACAAAAAATAAGGTAAGAATTTATGGTTTCACGTTATAAGCTGTATATAAAGGTGATAACTTTAAAATTAAAGAGATGAGCATTAAAAAAAAAATTAGATTTGTACAAGTACCTAAATACAGTTCATTTAAAAGAAATGACACACCTTAAGACAGGGATGGCGAACCAGTGGCACGTGTGCCATTTATGGCACGCGACACAATATTTTTGGCACGTCAGTGATCAAAATGGTTTGCATTTTATTTTACAAAATTTCAAAGTTCCCTATAAAGTATTACGAGTGATCGGGGAGTACACTCGTTTGTTATTGTCTTGCCTTAGTTATATTGTAGACCAGAGGTCGCCAAAGTGGTGGTCCACGGACCACTAATGGTTCGCGAGAAAATTTTACTGGTCCCCAGAAAAATGTGTGAAGCATACTTACTCATCACGCTAAGTTATGTTTTAAGATGCATTGAAACATAATTCGATTCAAAACAAAAATTTAATACTTAAAAAATCCTATTAGTTGTCCGCGGGATTTAAATTATGAATTTACTGGTCCGTGAGGTCAAAAAGTTTGGCGACCGCTATTGTAGACTACAATTGCTTATGATGTAAGGTTTGTCTACGCATAGCACAGTCAATTTCATTGACACAACTGTGTTTTAAAGTTTACCTGTGTTATATTTACGATTTTTAACTGTTGTTTAACATGGCTAGTTCAGTAAAAGAACAAAAAGTGCAAGTTAGTAAGTGTAGCAGAGAATTTCAAATTTGGTGGATCGAGAAACATGGCATTATATTAGTAAAGGAGACAAAGCGGTAAGTGTTTCATGTTCTGGAATAGTGGTATGCAGAAAATCGTCTGTAAAATGGTATTTTGAAACAAATTACAAACCCTCTTGTAAAAAAAAAAAATGAGCTTCAGCAAAAATAATTAATTGCTAAGAAACCGTTTGGAAGAAGACTCAAATTCAGCATGTATTCTACAAAAAGTAACATCTTACAAATCTAATATAATTTATTTCTCATCCTCTATCTACAACAACAGAAATCACACTGTTACTTTAATACGAATTACACGAATAACTAAAGCATTTATATTTTTTTATACAGCGCAAAAAGTATTTTTTCGTAGTAAATAGAGTTTTGTGTTATTTATATATTTAGTTTTATTATTTTCCCAATAATTACAAGTCAAAATTATTTGATGGCACGTTTACACATCATTAGACTTTTCTTTAGAAAAAATGACCCTTTGATCCGTAAAGGTTCGCCACCCCTGCCTTATGAACTTCCATAATTATTTGTGTGTGTGAGGATAACTTGAAAAATTCGTCATATACGTCTTCCCCGTTATATTTTCAGGCATAACACTGAATTCTGTTTCATTTTTGTCCCCATCACTGTAATTCCGATACATTAATAAATAATCATCTTCTGTTCCATGTAGAATTTTAGATGCATTACATTTTATAGACTTTTTTAAATTATGACAGGTTTAATTTCATTCCATGCTTTCATATTATCTACTCACATACTATATCTAGACTTCAAAAGTTGAGCATTGCACATATATATTTCAGGGTTACTTCGTAAAGTAAGAGTTCTAATTATAAGGCGAATATACCTAAAAATTCAAAAAAGCAGTTTAAAAGCATAAGTGTACACAATGCACCGAAATATTCGATATAACCTTAATGTCTTAGGCTGCTCTATACTTCTCAAAAAGCTCTTAAGGTCAGAAAAACAATGCTAAGGTATAAAATTTTACATTTTATTTATATACACATCAATTCCAACACAAGTTGCTTAAAAGAAAATTTTTCGTTAAAAGTTCTTTAAATGGCACTCTTTAATCTTGTGATGAGTACCTCCACTGAATGTCAAAGTAATTTAATCGAGTCATTTGCATGCAAGTTTTAAACTGAACTCCTTAATAAAGATAAGCTTCTTCTCAGAGTAATGTAAATTTAGCTTAGCTAATCGCTTGTTTGGTTCGTTTGTTGCATCGGAGATATTTCCTGATAAGAGATAATCAATGGGGCTCAACGATGTCGAATTTTGACACCCAAATGCATCATGTTCGATAAATCAATCCGTTACAAAGTATCTACAGATAATGGCTATTTTTTTTCACCTCATCCAACTGCGGAATATTAATTCAATGCTCTTAAGGCTATCTTCGGCTAATGTTAAAGAATAGGGGCCGAATTCGGAATATTTTTTCAGATATAAAAGTACTCAAACATTAATATTATATTCTGGCTACACTATCCTATAGAGCAGTGCTCCGCAACCTTTTTATCGCTACGAACCGGTCAACGTTTAATAATTTTATCGCGGCCCGCTGAGGGTGGGAGACGTTGATTGTTTATATTTTAGATTGTTTTGATTGAACAATTTTAATTTAGTTACATTTAAATATGCCTTTAGAATAAAATATAGTTACACCCACAAAATGAATAAAAGTGATTTAACGTGGAATATAAAGTGATTTCCGTGGAAAGTTGCGCAAATCCGAGAGAAATGCACCACTTTAAATAAAATGGCAATAGTTTAATGTTCTTTAGGCGGCCCGGCACCATTTGATCCACGGACCGGTACCGGTCTGGGGACCGGGGGTTGCGGATCACTGCTGTAGAGAACCGCTTATTTTATCATAACACTCATTTTTATCTGAGTTGACACATTTTTCTTTTATAAAATGTGTTTTGCATTCTTTTCCCTATACCGTAATGCTAAATGAGCTATCCGTTCACATGTTAAAAGGAATAATTAATTATTTATCAAATATTTTGAAATTTTAAAAACATTATATTATAAACAAATGCATGAGTTACAATGTTACACATTTTTATAAAAATTGAGGCATTTTTTCTGTCTGAAAATGTGCTTCGCGTCAAGTTCACGCTATCGTACATATGGCGAAAACAGCCTTAATACAACAAAAACTATCGGAGGAAAATTACATTGATAACTCAAACCCTGTTTAAAATATCTTAATGCCTAATAAATTTTAACTATGTATATATATTGTTATCCTAGTTAATCAGTATCTTTTTATATGAGGAGATATTATTAATGTTTCATCCAGATAAATTTTGATATAAAATCCTTACGAGCTTTGATATGCTTAAGAAATTATATATATTGCGATACATAAAAAATTGTACTAAAAACTTTTCATTCTGTATATTATTGTACATTTTAATATGTTAAAATTTTGCATAAAATCAAGCACATGCATAATTTATGGATAAAAAAACTTGTGGATAGTCTTAAAACTAGGAGTGGTAATTCTAGAAATTCAACTAACTGCTTAATTCTGAGTCCAATTCAAGTGAAAAGGACGGTATCTAAGCTGATAGCCAACTCTCTAAATTTCCCCACCACGCCAATGTGGGTATTTCGAGCCTCATCTGATTTACACATGAAGTTACTACACATCAGTTACTACATGAAGGATCCTCAGAGAGCCAGGACTTCACAAAAACAACACTGACAACATGTTCATGATTATTTTGGCTACCGTATACCATATTACGAAATTGTGTTGATGAAGTTGAAAGATATTGAGCTTCACAATCGCAAGAAGTCAGTATTTTCATTTAATCTTCTCTTCAAAGACACAGACATTTTAGGAACGTAAATGCTATTCTTTTTAGTGTAATGAGCTCGTGTGTGCTATAAATTAATTGCAAATTATTAAGTATCCATTTTAATGTTATCTCTGTGAACTGTAGGCCAAATATGA
The DNA here is from genome assembly GCA_019973955.1 of Trichonephila inaurata madagascariensis. Taxonomy (NCBI): domain Eukaryota; kingdom Metazoa; phylum Arthropoda; class Arachnida; order Araneae; family Nephilidae; genus Trichonephila; species Trichonephila inaurata. The sequence goes on from BMAV01023445.1 coordinate 438,477, forward strand.
AGATCTGAAAATAAATAACAGCATAAAAACCAATCATATGTATCAATACATGTTTTATATACAATCACTACAGTAAAGAATTTGATAGCTGATTTGTTTGCTGTTATTGTTCTTATTTTGCTGTTAGAATCCTGATTTTCTTTTAAAATATCTGTTTTATCGCAGTTTTATACGTGTAACCTGACCAACACCAGTCTTTTCTAAATATAATAACTTAAATGTTTCACATCTTAAATAGCAGCCGGCGAATTGCTGTCGAGTCGTGGGTTCGATTTTTGTTGCACTTAAGCTCAACCGTGTAGCGGGTTGATTGATTGATAGTATATTAACGTCACACTCATAAGCTACACCAGAGCTATTGGACTGTATAGCGGTAGTCTCAATAAATCTATCAAAACCCAAAGTCATCATGCAGATGTAGCATACAAGTTTGGAAGTTGTGTACCTCATTTAAACGGGGTTCAAAATAACGAGGGCAGTCGCCAATAGCTCTCGTGTTGTTATGAAATATGTTGTTAATAAACAATAAATCCCATTCATCAGTGGCGTAACGTTCATCCCCGCAACCCCCGCATCGCGGGGGAGCCCAAAGCCTGATTGACGCCAAATACGTACTCTTTGTAAGTTCCAACTTGGGGCCCAAAACCTGACTTTGCAGTGGGGCTCTAACGTTCTCCGTTACACCACTGCCATTCATATTGTAATTGCTTAACTTCTTTCAATATTTATTAAATATGAATTCATTTCACTTGCGAAGTTGTAGTAGTCTAGTCATTTAATGTGTCTGTAACCGATGGGTAGAGAACTCAGATCTAGCGTAATTCCAAACACAGAATGTCTTGCAGCAGGATTTGATCCAAGTTAAGTATTTCCTCGCATTGGGAAAAAGTCCCAACAAATTTCTTCACATGAGTTAAAAGTTCAATTCAGTTTCCTCGCATTAGGTATGCAGATGACTAGTCATTTGACCATGGTTCCGAATTATGAAGCGTTTTGCCTGTTATAAGCACATCTTTAAGTCATGTGGAAGTATTCAACAAGCAAGCATTTCACTCGCACACTAACAAAAAAAGTACAAAAATAGCAATAAAAACAAAATATATGATATGTCACTCCTTTAAATAATATTTATAATGATTACAGTCTAAACAAGTAATATAAAAAAAAATTTAAGTCAATTCCTACTCAGATCAACAAAGAATAATTTTATTTTAGCTACTTTTTACTAACTGGTTACAATTAACATAAATACGCATATACATGTGACAAAATCACAACATTAAGTGGTAATTAATTTTTATTAATCATCATTAAAGTATCGTATTGTCATCCAAAACAATCGTGTATATAAAATTTCAGTTCAACTGAATGCTTTAAAACTTGAGAAAAAAACCTTCTCAAGTTTTGACACAAGTCGCCAAAAGGGTCACTAAGTTGCCAAAAATGATGCCAACATGGCTGTATTTGTAATTAGTTTTAATCAATTAAATTTTATTAATTATAATTGAAAAACTGTATTGTCATCCAAAATAATCATGTATATAAAATTTCAGCTTAATTGAGCACTTTAAAATGTATTTTATAAGCGATTGAAAATTCCACGAAGATAAATAAATAAATAAATATAGAGAGAGTGTGAGCTAATAGTAGGAATTAAAAAACGTTATTTTAATTTTAAAGTGGCTTAAAGATTGTTCAGAGCTGCTGCGTTCTATTGATAAGAAAGGCAATAGCCATTTTTGCTCTATATCACTTTTAACCACATCAGTCAATTAATTATTGATGAACAGTTTATTTAATTAATTAAACTAATTTTAAGAAGAAAACACTATTATAAACTAATAAAAATACTTAGTAAAAATCATAAACAAAAACATTTTTAAACGTAATCAAGAAAAATTCAAAAATAATTATAATTGTTTATATAAAGCCTATTTGTGAAGTATCATGTGCAAGGAGCACATGCATTGTTTGTAAAAAAAAATTTTACAGCGTTATTTAATAAATGATTCAAATTACATTAAATAAAGCCGTATTTGCTATCTGTAAGATTTCTTTTAAAGAGTTTCTGATTAAAAACTTACAGTACTTCTCTGAAAAGATCTTGCTAATTCTAAATAGATATTTTTATTCTCAACCAATGAAAATATAGAATATGTCATTTCTAGGCAACACGAAAACAAATATGATTGCAATTAAATAACTTTGCTTTAAAAAAATAAATTAATCTGTTTCAGTTTAATTATTTTGCATTCAAAATAAATTTCAGTAAAAAAATAACAAAATATCCTTTTCCTATCTAATTTTTTTTTCTTTTAAGTCCTAAAAACTAAATTATCTAATCTAAAAATTAAATTTTTTTCCAAGTTCAAGAATATCTGTAGAGAATTCCATAAAAGCTTAACAGGGAAAATTATTATCAATTGCCACATATTCTAATAGACTCAAAAGTGAACAAAAAACAATTTCAAAATGGACCATTTTGAAAAATCTGAAAAAATAGATTTTTAATCTCATCACCATTGTAGGAATTATCGTTTGTAGGAATAACTCATCCGAACGCTGCTAGGTTGATATTAATTTTATGTTGTTATTAAAATTATAAATAAAATTGTGTTAAGAAAAAGACAGATTCAGAGACCAGAAATAACCTTATTGTGTGTACTAAAACATTTTAACGAGAGGGATGAAAAAAAAAGTAATATTACAAACTTAATTTTTCTATTCCTTTCCTTCTTTGCTTTCTTTGCTCACAAGTTTACCGAATTTTGTTTTACAATGGTCCGATTTCTCTACATGCAATCGTGTCTATTGTTTTAATCTTTCATTATAATGTTCATTAAAGGAAAAATCTGGTCATAAAGAAATGAAGATTTGCTTAAATGACATTCTTCTTCAAGGAAAAAAAAGTTGAAAATTACATAATTTTTCGAAAGTTGTTTACATTTTATATACTTAAGCGTTAAGGATTTCTTTTTGCAAAGGAAACAGATAAGGAAGTATATTTGTATATACATGTTCGCGTTTTTGGGGAGAAATAAAACGTTAAAAAGGTCATTGTTGTTGGATTTTATGTGATTTTTGTATCTTTTAAATCTGTCTCCTTTGAGAATATATTACGAGGCAACCAAAACTGATATTGTCAAAGGAATTTAATTAAATGAAAGTGTTTAATTAATTGGAAATTAGATGAAATCACACTCCATTTTCTATATATCAAGCAGTTTTCAAACTCAGATTGTTATTTTCAAACCTTTTTTATGTGTCGTTAAAATGTAAATTAAACTTACTACAAATATACTGAACTGAACTCAGTAGCGCAACAGCCCATAAGGGTCAAGGCCTACTGTACCTATCTCAGTTTACGTGATCTTAGGCGCTGGGGTGCATGTGCAGATGCTTCGGTCAAGTGGTCAGTCTGACACAAAATCCTTAGTGTTTAGTTTTCAAGCAAACTTTGTACTCATTTATCGACCAACTAAAGGGATGAAAGGCTAAGTCGACTTTGCCCACCCCGAGATTTGAACCCCCACCTGAGGTGTGGAAGCGCGATACACTATCACTCAGCCATTGCGCTTCACTACTACAAATATACCAACATTAAAAATGCATATTTTTGTATTCTGATGAAATCTATGTTTGAAACAATTGGTAACCAAATGTTCACGGCCGCAAATTTGTAGTCGATGATTTTGAAGTCTAGTTATGTGCTCGAGCGATGGTTCCTTTAAAGACCCGTCGTTAGTGACATCTTAAGACTTCTTGAGGCTCTCAGCCCCTATGAAAAGTAGGCCGTACCATTTAGAGTGACCATTTAAAGTAGACAGTGTATATATAGCATACGTTGTGTCAAATAATCGTACCAACGGTAATTTGAAACAAATAAATGTGAAAGACTCACAATCGCACAAACCGACTCGACCAACTGCCTCTTTCTACTGAATGAGTAATGATAGTGTATTGTGGTAGGTCTAGTCCTAGACATGGACAACGGTCATCACGTAATAATGCTGTCTTGACACTGTTGTTAGTTAGCATGTAATTCAAAATCTCCAGTTTTTCGAATATTATGTCCGGGGATAGCCCTTGATGATTAAAATTATTCTGATAAAGACCGTATTGAGACCGAATCGAAAACGATCCAAGCGGGACCTAGGTCCAGTTAGCCTATGCCTTAAAATGTTCCTGCCTGTCATGTAGAGGAATTGATACACATTAAATCTGCCGAGACTCAAAATCCTCATATTGACATGGTATGGAAAACAGGAAAGTAGATTAACAGCTCAGCTATCGTTCTTGTCACTCGACCAGGATTCAAAATTATGTAGTAAGTCACCAATAGTCCTCGAATTGCTTCTAAATGTGACCTTAATAAACAATGGATGAATTTTCAATTAAAATTGCATAAATTATGTCTATATATATGCTAAAGTGTGTGCATGGGATGAACTATGAAATATAAGCTAAATACCATTCAGATAAAAACATTATGTAGGCATCATTTCTTTGTCAATTGACTGGATACACACATGGGAATTTTTTTGTATAAAACAAATGAGCATAAATTTCCTTTAAGAATATCACAGATAATGTTATTTTACTTTTACGCATCATTGTTATAAAAAAAAATTTCAGTGTGAATGCATGTAATGACAAACTGACAATTTAAAAGAAAAGAACATATTCAATTTAATTTAGACAAAACAATTAGCCTTATTTATTTCATTGCTTGCTGAATATTATTTCATGATTCCTTTAGGAATTAATATGTTTAATTGTTAAAAAATATGACACTTTTATTTATACAAACGACACTTCAAAATAACAAATTTATCTAATTTGGTGTTGCAAACTAAATTCCATTATTTGTAGTAAATCTTAAAATATAACTCTTTAGATTCCTTTTTATACAATAATTTATATTGCCCATCAATCTTAAGTATAAAAAAATACTTAATTAAAAGAAACTAACAAACTTTAATTAATATAAAGCATTTTAATAAAACTTTGAAAAATTTGTGATTTTAATTTTCTTAAAACACAACAGTTATGTCATCAAAGATTATTTCTAGTTGTGTGACGGGTTAGTCACTCGGTAAGTATTTCATATTCTAGGTTACATCCTATTCACATTTCACTGAAAAAAATAAAATAGATTTATTAATGAGACATAAAAAAACCTTTAAGTGGGCCCCGCCTTGCTTTTCATATGTGGTACAGATATCAATTCTCCGTGCACTTGTTTCCCAATTGGAAAATAGTCGATTAACGTTAATAGAGGAAATTCGTTCTAAGAAACTATCTGGCTATGATTTTGTAAAGATAAAAGTTTCACAATTTTCCCAGATAATGATTTATGAAGCAGTAAGTAGGATCGTGAAGAACGGATGTGCATGTGTCGCACTACGTGTCAACATGTGTGATTTATGAAATTCATTGTAGGCCATTTCCTCAAATAAATAATTCACGTATAGGAAGTGTTAATATAACCTTGGTTTTTTTTTTCGATAATATTCTGCGAAATTTTCCTTAGTATTTAAAATTCATACAATAAAATTGGAGTACGATAACGTAAATGAAATATAATGATAGTTCACTAATAGTATAAAAACAAAAATATTTAAAGGATGCTGAGTATGTATAGTATTTTAAACGTTCCAATGATATTTTATATCTTTGAATTATGAATTGGGAAAATTATATATTCGTGGATATTTTTAAATATAATTTAAACAGTTATTTCCAAATGTTTATTTCTAAAAGTGGCTTTTTTTTATTTATTTATTTTCATAATTGAAGAACTCATAACGGAAACTGATAGAGGTTCTGTTCTTTATTCAGTAATGTTTTTTAAATATTATTATCCTTTGAAAACTCAGGGATAATTATACGGAATATGTCAATGAACATTTTGCACTCTTAAACTTCAAAAAAAAATCATAGTTTTTTTTTATAAAACTTCTAAGAATCAATATACAAAAATCTTCCCTAAAATTAAAAAAAAATATCCATCTTTTAAAATATTTTTTACACTAAAACGGAAGAAAAATCTTACTTAATTGATTTTACTTAAAAAATTACTTACTTATTAAATTGATTTTACTTAATTGATTGTGTGAAATTCCGTTTCAAAATTACACTAGGGCTACAGGTTACGGACTTCGCAATTTTGAACCCATGTCAAGTGATGATGAATAAACCTAACCTGACATCCTCTATAGGTTTAAAGTGCATCTGCCCCTCTATATAGAGGATCTCCAATTGCACCAGGACTCAACAGAAACAATGCTGTCCACGAGTTCACGACCAGGACTACTCAGCTACTGAGGTCCTGTACTTTACATGCATATTTAATGATGATGATGTCGTATCCATGATGGGACCAAATCAAATAGTACCATAGGCTCAGATGACTGTTCTGTCAATCTCTTCAATATTGTCCACATAGAGATTTGTTGATGAAAAGAGGACCCTTATTTTTTGTAGAACAGCAAGAATAGCTGGACAGTCAAAAATATGAGCAGGTGTCAGTTCTGTATCTAAACTGTTATCACAATTCCTATTAGATCTTCTATCAAACTTCATTCCTCTGTAATGACCTATTCTTAGCCTAGCAATAGTTTGTTTTTTTATAAGGCGGTCCCCACTTATATTACAGATTTGATGCTTTACAGGAATTGACTTCTCTCTTAATTTGAAATTTGCGACAGCATTTGCGTCTAATAAAGTAATGTTGACAAAGCTGGCATTATTAAGATTTCTAGCCTCTTTCACCAGTCTATCTGCGCTTTCATCGCCTGCAATATCAACATGTGCAGGTAAACATTGGAGGAAGCAGACTTTATCCAATCTATATTTAATAAAAAAATAGTAATACTTGTTGTTTATAATTTTTTGTGCGTTTCATAACGTTCATTCTCCCATTGGTGTTGGTGTGGAAGATCAGAGAATGGGGAAGCCAGCTCAGGCATCGCTTCGCCACTTGACTGTGATTCAAATTACGAGGTCCTTCCACTTTAGTCCTCTGGTTCCTTCACTGTACGACGAAACAAACAATCAATGAATCCACGCAAAGATTGATGCCAAATTGAATTTGATTTGCACAATATTCCTTTTACTACTAAGCTTAGTGTATACTAAAATATGTACTATATATTTCTGTTACGAGCATTCTTTTCTAATTTAATTCTAATCAAAATTAAACCAAAAAAAAAAAAATCAAAAAGTTTATTACGAAAAAAGGTTTCTGCGTATTCTTACGTTACCTCATCTGATAGAAAAAACCTAGCACGGTTGAAGTATTTAATTAAACTTTTCTTTTATCTATACGAAATAAATGAATAATTAATACTAAGACGTGCTAAAGTTTTAACAGAAACGCGAGTAATTAGGAATGAAATTAGTTTTTGTTGAAACATAAAAAATGCTATTTATAAATATTTACATATAAATATCTTGCACTTCTATTTATTATTTAGCTTTTAGCTAGATGTAGGGTAATTTTGTATATGTGATTATAACAATTTTACGTGTATATGTTGTGTGTGTAATTTTTTCTAGAATTGAAAAAGTTCTTGCTTAATATTTAAATGTTTCAAGAAGCTGCAGGTTGTGTAGGCTCTTTACTCGATTGTAAGTTTCCATCTCAAAAATATAAATGAATTTTTTTCTCCATATCGCTTAAAAATGCCTCCTTCGAAAAAAAGTAAACTGAAAGCGTCGCGATTTACTGCGCAAAATATCCTCTTTCAACTGTGAGTGAATATTAACGTCGCACTATTCAACTACTCGAGGACTTTTGGCTACGGACCTCGTAATTTTGAACTATGGTCAAGTGACGACACCTGAGCTGGCACCCCCTCTCCTGACTACCACACCACGTCAACGGCAAGACATTTAAGCTCTCGACAGACTTAACGTGGCTAGCTCCCTACAAGGCGGATTTTCTGCGGTACTAGACTCGAACTCATGATACGTCGTCCACAAGTCCGTTACCTTGAACATCAGGCTACAGCAGCCACTCCAACTCGGGCAGAGTAGACAGGGTGTTGGTTCCCTCGTCTAGCTGAAGAGTTATCTGTTAAATAACTAGCACATCCTAAAATTCAAGGAATAGTTCAAATTAATCGCTGAAAGAGACGACCGTGTTAAAATTTACTTCAGCTTCATCCTCTTAAGTGTTATGGATTTTCATCGAATTCCCGGGATTTTCAAAATGATTATCAGAACTTATAATTGCTGTTACTTGTACTGTACCCTACTAGAGTTTTCGTTCTAATAACAATTTTAGTAGCTCTAGTTTCTCTTATAAATATCGTTTCACTGAAATTATTTTTAAAAGTAGAGACTATTTACTATTTAACGTTTTCTTGGCATTTTTGTACAACTATCAAATGTTCTTTTGCTCCCAACAGAAAATACTCTCTTGATTCTAAACTACGGTCAAATGATGGTTTGAAGAATTAAAGAATAAATCTCTTATTCATAATCATAAATAATATTTCTCTATACTCTCTCATCTTATTGTAAACATAAAAAGAACTTAAGATCATGGCATGCTTAATGTGAGTCAATCTTCATTATCTCTCAAGACAGTATTTGATTATGTTTTGTTCTAAATCGAATAATTGCAAAATCATGACTACCAGTTACATTAGCCCTTTGTTTATTTTCTTTTTGTGTAACGAAATAAAACTGCAGTGAAATAAACTTAGATTTATAATTGAGAAATTCCGCTAAAAAATCGCTTTAATAACAAGTAATTCCCCTATTTTAAACTTATTTTGAAATGTTCTTTCTTTCCGAAAAATATGCTTTCTACCAATCCTTTACGTTTCTTTATGTATTATTATTTCTAAAGCATTATTTTCATGATTTATTGGTAACTGTCAAAATCACTTTCCCCTTTTTATTAATTTTCAAATCCAGTGAATAGAAGGTATTTCTTCGAGCTCTTTTTTAAGATAACAATTTTTCAAAGCAAGTTTTAACAACAAAAAATTAAATCTCAATTAGAAGATTTCTTCCTGTCATTGATAAAAATTTTCATGTTTGGAAAAATGGCTAATTTTTGAAATTTTAATAGAAAATAGAGAATTATTGAAAAACGAAAACAAATATGATGTTGTAATTAATGAATACATACATTTTAATTAGATAATTTTTTTTCAGATGAAAAATGTGGTGATTGAAATGTTTACAACGCTTCAGTGAAGGCCTTGAGAATTATTACAAAAGGAAAAATCAGTGTTTTAAAATTAAACATATATACTCATTTTTTAAAAACATAAAACTTATCATTATAAGTTTAAACAAAAATTCTGATTACTTAGAAGCTTTTAAATTTGTCTGTTTTATTTTTAAAAAATCAAAGAACCTTGAAGTAAATACGTGAAGCGAGAGAAAGAAAGATTAAAAATTGAATTTTGATTACTATTTCGATTTCATAGGATACCTGTTTTTCTTTCAAATAATTTACCACATGTTATATAAATAAAATAAGACAACTAAATAGGTATTTGTTTAAATAAATGATGTAAAAAATTCATCTCTGGACTGTGACCGATTTCTTAAGCTATTGTAAATTTTCTTTAACAAAATATAGAATTTTTTTTTAATGTGACATGAAATAAAAAGGCATTTTCAGATGACTGATAAGATAAGTATCTAAAATAAATGTCTTTCTTTATAGATATGAGGTCAAGTATTGTTTATGTCAATCGCATTAGAATTCAGGACAGAGTCGCCAAAATCAATAATTTACGGATTTTAAAATGCAATTTTTTCTCAAATAAAACTTTTTACGGAACTAGAAATCATATTTTTTTTTACTGGATTAAAATTCTAAACTAGTGGAAAAAGAAAAAATTCCTTTAAAAATTTTCTAAAAAAAAAATTTTTTTTTTTTTTTTTTTTTTTTTTTTTTAATTTTT
>BMAV01023445.1:448508-471564 GCA_019973955.1 Trichonephila inaurata madagascariensis
AAGATACATTTTTGTAGGGAAATATGCTGGAAGTAAGTTGAAAAATTATAATTGTATTTCTTCAATATAGATAATTTTAATATCGTATAGGAAATAAAAATATAATGGTGTGAGAGACGTTGTTATGAATTAAAACATAATTTAAAGAATTTTTAGTGCATACATAAAATTCTTCTTTTCACATTTTATTTGAACACACAAAAAATTAAATCCTTGCTCAATTCTAATGTATAATTTCGAGAAATATTTATAATTTTTTTAGGTATTACATTTTCATAAAAGAACAAGAGTAATCTAAAGATCTATGTACAACAACAACAAAATACTTTTTTACTTCTATTCACAAAAGATAAAAATATGTTAAGTGAAAGCAATATTAGAACCTGTAATTCTATATCAGAAAATAGCATTATCATAAACACAACAGATATGTATATACATGTGAGATATTTGTTATATTAAAAACATAATACGATATCTTCTTCTTTTCTTTTTCAAAAGTAATCTCTAATAACATTATGATAATTTTATTTACTATAGAAAAGATGAAAAATAGCTTACAAGAAGACATTAAAAAAAGTCTGAACACATGTCAAAGCATGTGAAGAATTGCAATATTTATATTTATCCAAAATCTTTACTATCACTTAATAGGTTTCTCAACGAAGTTTTCATTTAATCTTAAAAGAAATCTCATAATGATATGTAGTTCTGTTGAAGATAAGGAATGAATACGGTTAATGTTGATGCAGAAGACAAGAAATTAATACCTAAATTTTAAAAATTCTTAAAATATTCAGATAATTTTATAATTTAAAAAATAGTTGATAAGACTGGATTTTTTTGTTCCGCAAGACCTTAAACGGCTTTTCTTTTTATAGTATAAGCCATTTAAATAAATATTTTCTTAAATTAATTGTTTGATTAATTTAATCCCCAGGCTTTACCGGCTTATTTTATGAACTTCAAGTTGCAAATTTAAACAGTGGTTTTTCTTTCAGCTAGTGTTTATTAGATTCTTCAACCGTTTCACCAAAGTTGCGAAAATTTTAATTCATTTTTTTAATAAATAAGAATATTGTTTTCACTGTGCAAATTCATTTTAATTATGATTGCATCATACCTCACAGTAAAGGTCAAATTTATTATTTTTAAAGGAAAGTGAATTATTTGTGTATTTTCTGCTTCAAAGAATCTGACCGCAAATGTGAAATATTTAATCAGCATTTTAGTGGATATAGGTCACAAACAAATTAACCAGATAAAACTTAAAAGCAAAACTACAACGTACACAAATCCATAAAAAATTGTTGTTTTAAGCTAAATTTAAGACATAAAAAAATATAATAGTAGATGTTGGTTAATTAATTCAATTGTTGAACCAAGTATTTGATATAATAAAAAGGTAAAAGCGACATTATTTTATAAATATTTAGGAAAATTAATGCTTCTGCAGTTTCATGATACTGTATCAAACGATTATGCAGAAACCTAAGTCATAGATGTGACATGTGTCGTCATCCTCATATAAGCTAACTTTCTTACCTACCTTTTTTAATGTACTAACAGTATTTCACTGTCAGATTTATTAATGTAAAGATAAAAGGGTAAGAATATATTAAATTTTTCTACAATCTATAAGTATTTCAGTTTCCTATTCGCTTAGTTTACTCTTTGAAGATATTTGAGATAACCACATTAGTCGTGTTTAAAATCATGTGAACTCTAAAAAATTTCCCAGGAAAAATTCGACAGGTATACATCTAATCTTAAATAATAAAAGAATAATTTTTGTTCGTAATATCATTTGATGAATTTTTTTTTTCTTGCAATTAATATACCCATACAATAGCGTGCAGATCAATGTTGTTAAGTTTTTCTTTTTCTTTCTTTCGTCAAGTATTAGGAAAATTATAAGTATACTACACAAAATCTATCATTGTTATAACAAATATGTCCTATTTATGTAAGGCAGCGTTTCTCAAACTGTGGAGCTCGTCCCCTGGGGGGGGGGGGCACGGGCATATCGAAAAAAACCAAAATAATAGATTTAAAATAATTATAAAAATTTACTGAAAGAAAGCAAAACAAAATACATTCTGAATGCATATTCACACTGATATAAGATATTTATAAATGTATCAGTACGGTAAAAAGAATTTGATAACTAATTTATCTGTACTAAATTAAAAGCAAGTTTGGTAATTACTAATGACTTCCATGGGCTTGTCATATACAAAATATAATACAAATCTGGATAATTTGTGCAATTTATAAGTAAAGTCGCTTTGTAGCTTTAGCGTCGAAGTACATTATTTATTGCATTCAATCCATAGTTGTTGCATGAGGGGGCCGCGATGAAAATTATAACCAGAAATTGGGTCGCAAATATTGAAAGTTTGAAAAGCACTGTTGTAAGGAAATGTTATAAACATTTATTTAGCCAATTAAAGCGCTAAGATGTCTTGCTCTTAAGCACGTTTGACGACATCATTTAGTCCAAGGTCGAGAAGGAGATACAATTTTTTTCCAACAAATCTAATAAAATAAAAATTGTTTTGATACCTATTTTCCATTTGCTTAAGATAACATTTATATTTGAAACATAAAATGAAATTTGAATTTATTCTTATGAGCTGCATAAAATTTTCGATTAATTCACATTGTTTTTGTTTACAATATTGCATTACATAAGGTAATAAGTACTTATTTAATTTCTCGCCTTTTCCACGCGAAGAAAGAGAATTCAATTTCAATGAATGACTAACACAGTCTAATTTATGCCTAGTGCCTAGTTTATTAAAAAAAAATTTGCTCTGCTATTTCTTGAATATAAATTATGTATATAAATCTTTACAGATGGGAAGTTGATAAACATAAGATACATAAAAGAAGTAATTATGAACTCCGTCGTTAATGCATTAAAAACGAAAAAAATAATATGTATCATATGTTTTTTGATTTTTTTACTGATCGTCTTTAAATATATGTATAATACCTATTATTTTATATATTTAGGATGCAAGAGAAAAGGAGTAATTTACTTAATAATTTAATTCCAAGTTATTTAATTGCAATTCAATAAAAATATGTAAAAATACAGTGTCTTATTTCGTAGTACTATTTTAAATCTCAAACATAAATATTTACATAAATAAAGATAAATTGGTTTTGCAATGCTATATATATATATAAAGAATCTTCGTTTATTGCAAAAAAAAAAATAGTTTATATTTAGTTATTTTAAAAAAAACATTCTTTATTCTGAAAGAAATATATATCCTTTATCTTTCTTCATAATCCTCCATACTTTTCTTTAAAATAACTTTAAAACTAATATTTTACTCTTTAAGTAAAATATTATTTGATTCAATCTGAATTTTTAGCTGCTAAGTTTCAAACATGTTATATAAATTTTACTGAATCTCTTAACCACTTATAAATATTAAAGATATAAAAATCTAAATAAGTCTTGAAGGTTGGTTAGTTATTAAAATTTAGAAAATATGCCACTCAAAATATTTTTCCAATGAAGGTCTTAAAAATAGAAATTCCTTAAAAATCGATACGAAATAAGATTTGATTCCTAAATTAGAACTAAAAATTATAGAATCTAAGATATCAAACATTTTTTTTTAAATTAAAAAGTAAAAAGTGGGTATTTAAATAATTTTTAAAATTGAATATTAGTATCGACAGATATTGAAACAATAACAATCGTTTTCTCTTCCACGGGGGAAAAATGTAACACAACTGACAAATAGGAAGTGTTAGCTGAAAAGTGTTAACTCGTACTCAATTATAGAAAGTTTTCTATATTTCAGTATGATTATATACACACAGGAAAAGGAAATCTTATCTGAAAAGTTTGTACCAAAGATACTGTTAAATAATATGAATACGTCTTCAGAAATACTTTAAATCCAAAATTAAAGTATTTTAAACCTATTCTATGGTATAGAAATGAAAGAGAGAATAATTGAGGAGAGAAGAATAAGATGGAACTACTAAAGAAACGGAAATTCCAAGGAAAATTATGAAGAGTTACCAGAAACAATTAGTAACTTATTAAAAAAAAATAAAAGATGGATCACTTACCATTGTGGAAATCGTACCCCCACGAAAAGTCCGCAGAGGGGGACACCGAATGCGACCGGGAAAGAAAACTCACGCAAGTACCCAGCGCGGAAACTTTAGATGGACTCACTCACAGAGAAAAAGGAAACTTCTCAAAACGTCAAAAACTGAAAGCCAACTTTTTTTTTTATCAGCTGTTGTAGCGTTTTATATTCTCCCAAACAAAGATAAAAACAAAAAGCTGTGTTGATACCGAGCGGCTTATACACGAGTTCTGAGCGCGAAAAAACAAAACGATCTGTTCGGGACATTCCACACTGCACGCCGACGAAAATGAAACCTGTTACGCCAGCTGTGTTCCACGGTACAGAGCATGCGCGAAGGGGTGACAGACTTCGTTGGGTCAAATTATCAACTTTCTTTTCATTTCTTAATGGGTTTCATAAACGCTTATAAATCTAATTCTACGACAGATCGTCTGTCAGTTAACAAATATATAAAATCGTCTGAAAAAGAAATTCAAAAATCTTTGTAATAGTAATTGTTTCGATTGTTTTTTAAGTAACATTTAAGATTTCGCAGCTAAAATTTTTACTTTTTCTTCACATATTTTGGAGCTGCATTGCCTCAAGCACAAAATAATCCGACCTCTAATCTCTAATTTATTCCTCAGAGGGACATAAACTGTGTGCTTATACCAACGATTTCTTCTCTGTTATTCCAGAAAACTCAATTCTGATAAATGAAAAATACTTTCGAAGATTACTTTTGGGGAATAATTAAAAATATTTCTATGGAACTTATTTATTAAAAACAATTACATTTCTTATTTAGTTTGAAAAAAAAAACCCTAATAATTTTAGCTGCAAATTCTTTTTTCTTCAAACAAAAAATTAATGTATGTTTTAGATTTTATATAATTTTTTTCTATGTCTCTTGTTTTCTTTCTTTTTTCTTCTTCTTTTTCTTTCTTTTTTTCCTTCTTTTTCTTTCTTTATCTCCTTTCCTTCGTTTTTTGAAAACTTTCAAAACAAAGCATGTCATATATTAATTTTATTTTCGGTACACACACACACTGCATTTGTTTCTCGCTCATTTTACTAGACTTTTCATTTAAAAAAATTTACTATCAAAAATAAAATAAATAGTCAGCTTTTTTTTTAAAAAAAATGTTAATTTTAAATTATTTTAATAAATTTCTAGTCAAGCGATTTCAAAATAGATTTGTGAACAATTTTTTTTTAATACTATTTTATGTGGTATAAACCGTTCCAAAAGTGATAAAACCTTGCGTAAGGTATTTTTTACTGAAAGCTTAATTCGACACCGTGAAAATGAAGGTTACTTGCAAATGCTCAAAGTATGACACTTTTTGATAACCGTGAAACTTTTCATTTTGAATGAATAGGTAGAAAAAAAAACACAATATTTATCAGAGAAAGAATTTCATTTCATATTTGAAATTTTTTCATTGAAATTTCCTTTCATATTAGAAATCTTTTCTTTGAAATTTCATTTCAATTTTCAAGGCCTACCATCTCTACAATGGCAATAAGCGACACTATAGAATAAAATAACAGAAACATTTAAAAAACTTAAACTAAGAGAAATCATGAAATATCCCCAGTATTTAACATACAAAAGGTTGCTACACTTTCCGATTTGAATAGCATGTCACGAAGTCTGGTCAGTTTAAAATTTCAGCGGCCCTGTTTTAGGAAGTATTCTTTACTTTTTGTTGTTGAAAATAAATTATTACCTCGATATACTGTCTGATAGATTTTTGTCCACGTAGAAGTTCCGTGTTTTAGTGAATGAACTCTTCTTTTAGTGTATTTACTATAAATATATAATTTTTGATGAACTTCTCTTGAGAGAGGGAAATGTCTTGAATTCTAAAGATGAAAGTTATTGAGATTTTGTAGAAACTTAAGAAGAGGAATACTGCAGTATAATAAACAACGACAGTAGCGTAACTGAGAACATTTAACCCCCCCCCCCTCCTGCAAAGTTGTTTGGGGCCCCCAAGTTGGATGTTACGAAGTGTAGGTACTTGGGGGCAGTCAAGCTTTGGTCTCCTCCTCCACGATGCGGGGGTGTACGTTACGCCACTGAACAACAATGATAGCTGAGAACACCTTTTAAGTTTACATAAAAGTAGTGTTTAATCAGAATATTACACCTAACTCTTTTTTTATACAATAGATAGGTTCCTTAAGAAACCGTGCAAAAAAATTCATTCGAGTAAAAAGTGACATTTGACAAATCTGGGGATATGATCCACAACTTTAAAAAAATCGTGTAAGATGAGAAATTTCTAAATATTTTCTCCCATAAAAAATCGTGCAAAAAAAGTAATAATAAAATATAAAATCCATTTTACATATTTATGAAAAAAAAAATTTCTTTTTATTACAAAATAATAATAATAATAATAATTAGTGTGCAGTGAAAATTAGGTCTATAAGTACAAGCAACATTTAAAAATTCAAACTGAAATTAGGAATAAAACTACTCATGAACAATTATTCGCTATTTGATTACAAGCGTAAACTGGATCAAACATGCTATCATCAGTAGATGTTTCAGATGTATGTCCAGAGCTACTGTCGTGTTTGAAGGAAGAATTTTGTTCGTTGTTAAGGCCTCGGTCTTTTTTTCTTCCTTTGAAAAATCTGTTATTTACGGCATTTTTTGGGGGAGCGGGGGGAGGGGGTATGTATAATTCTTGTTGCTTATATAATTCTTGATATCCTGTTACATAAAACTTATGATTATTACGTTGAAATTTTTATGCATGCTCTATGTCAGGATCATGAGTAAGAAAATGTTATTCCATGCTTGTAGCAAATTTCAAGCCCTCGCGAATTAAATCAGCTGTTAATAGCGGCGCTTCCCCTTCGACTTCATCGTTATCGACTTCTTTGTTATAAACTGTCATAAATTCGATCAAATCGTCGTCATCCAAAGGGCACGAATCCCCAATTTTCTTTTAAATTCGTGCTAGTTGAAAAAATGTGTGTAAAAAAAATCACGTCAAATTTGTGTACCGTGTTATTTCAAAATCGGGCAAAAAAAGAATTAGGTATATATATATATAGCCCACGTTTTTGGACCAATTAGAAAAGCCTTTTCTGGAAATCATAATTCTAACAGCTTTTGGTTGATCAAAATTATAAAAGGAGTAAACAAAGAATGCTTTTGTGGTCGTCTTGTTCGCTTGTCTGTCTATTTGTGTTTGTACTGTACTTTTTTTTATGTCACCGCTTTTTTTTTTACCCGTTTGTTCGTCAATAAAATGTAGATTTAAAAATACTCAGCCTCTCCTTATCCCTCAACGACTAGAACAATCTGAAAAAAAGATCACCTTAATACCAAGATGTCTTAAATCGTCCGGAATTACTACATATATAAATACATCAAAAGAAAATTAAAACTTTAAGAAATTGTTAACTAATGTATAAAATTTTCAATTACAGAAGGTTTACTGTAACAGCTTCAAACACAAATTAAATTTTTTTTGTAGAAGTTTGAATCTTTAATGTTTTTAAATATTTTTTGACTACTTTTCTGTTGGTTGAAGAATGTGTGTGGTAGCATGCTTAAATAAATATAACTAAAGTAATGGCATCAGAGAGGCAAATTTTTTTTTCAAAAGAGATAACGCGATTAAGCTTAAATTAAAAATTAATTTAAAATTTCTCAATAGCTTAAATAAGTTAAGTATTTACTCACATAAATAATGGTTAAATAATAAGAAAATACGGAAAAAATAATTTCTGAAAAGTTAATTATTTTACAATTACTTGTTACTCAGTTACTAAAATGTTACATATTTTAATGCTCGTTATTAAAAAATTAAGAATATTAAAATAAATTAACTTGTGAATTAAAGTATCAAAATATCCAAGATTCAAAACTGAAATTCAGTGCTTGTTTTGTACAAAATTCAATTTCGTAAACAGAAACATCTATGAGAAAACTGAAAGAAAAAAAAAATGGAGAATTTTACAACTTTTTTTATGCGCGAGTTCTGCACATAAGTCCACTTTTATTATCTAGGCAAATATTTTGACATCGAGCTTTCGTTTTATAATGTTAAGAATTTTGCTTTTATTTTTGAATTTTTGCGCTTTTGAAAAATTACTATTGAAAGACTGAACAATATATCGTAAAATGTATACAGGGAATAACATATTGCATTTATAAGATAGATGTACACATTGTTATGTTATAATATAGATATGATTGTATTGTTATATATAACGTGTGTGGAATTATTGCATTATCATATTAACATAAACATTCATCGGTTTTATTGGTAATAGCTTCATACACAAAATTATTTTACTTAATTGTTTGGCTAAATTATGCTCTTAATCCTTATAAACTATATACTTTTCAACAAGTAGATGCCTAAAATCTTAAAGATTAATTAAAAAATGATTTTTCAATACCGATAAAATTATGAAGAGAGAGAGAATTTTCGGTCTTTTACTTTTTTATTGAGTTAACTCACCCTTTTTTCGAGTAAGATGTGTATTAGGAAATGTTTGATAATTTTCAGTCAAACAAATAAATATGCAATATTTACTACGAAGATTGTAAGATACCATGCTTCTTTTGGGTAAAGGACTCGGGTGTAAGTGACAGAATATTATTGAAAAGATAGAAAAATTATTCGTAAAATGTTAATTACTATTATCAAAAATGTAAGGAAAAAGAATAAAAAATGAGATTATCATTCACAGGGCAGGAAAACAAAAACAAAAAAACAAAAAAAATTTTTTAAAAAATGAATTTCTTTTTTAATTTATTGATTAAAAAATAAATTGTTTATTTTATTTATAAACTTGGTACATTACCTAATATTATGTACCCATAGAAACAATTCAATGAAAAAGATCGAGATTCAAACTGGACTAAGATATCTTGAATACTAACTACAAATATTGGACACATTAATAATATTGTATTGAAATAAATATAAGCTATGTAAAATCCTATTATAAGTATATAATAAAGATAACGACTTTTATTAAAGGTCTAATGTAATTATCGTATTTACTCGAATCTAAGCTGCACTTTTTTTCCAGTGTTAATGCTACTGAAAATCGGGTGCAGCATAGAATCGAAGACGATTGTTGGATGGGGGAAATTGAGTTTCCACCTCTTTCAAAAGGAAACTTGTAACTGTCCAATATGGCCACTTGAAACGATGATTTATCCCATTCCGTAGTTTATCTCTGGCATTCAGTCTATCTCTAACATCGTTGTCTGCTTGGATTTAGGAAACATTTTTTCAATTCCTACTAGTAACTCACACACTCTCTATATATTTATTTATTTGTTTATTTATTTATTTATCTTGGTGGAATTTTCAATCGTTAATAAAATACATTTTAAAGCGCTCGATTGAGCTGAAATTTTATATACATGATTATTTTGGATGGCAATACAATAATTTAATTATAACTAATAAAAATTAATTGATTAAAACTAATTACTTAAGGAATTACAAATACAGCCACGTTGGTGACTTAGCGCCCATTTTGGCGACTTGTGTCAAAACTTGAAAAGATTTTTTTTTTCTCACGTTTCAAAGCATTCAGTTGAACTGAAGTTTTATATACACGATTGTTTTGGATGACAATACGATACTTTAATGATAATTAATAAAAATAAATTACCACTTAATGTTTTAATTCTGTCTTCTGTATATACATATTTATTTTAATTGTAACTATTTAATAAAAAGTAGCTAAAATAAAAATTTTCTTAGTTGATCTAAGTAGGAATTGACTTGAATTTTTTTTTTTTTTTATATTACTTGTTTTGTATACGTTTTCTTTTTGTTTACGCTTTCAAAAATATCTGTAATAGAATCAAGACGAGTTCATTATGACGCAAGTATGAAAAGGGAGGGAATTTTATATGCAGAACAAAACGGAAACAGAGCAATGATCACTGAAAATGTGGCCCGAATGAAACAAATGTACGTTTGTAAATGTTCAACAGTCTTAATAATACTTTTTCTATTATATATTCTTTTTAAAAAATTGTTGCATGAAAAATGCATTGGATGGCAAGGAAGACGACACCGTGTGAGAAAATGGCGACGCCTGCACCAATTCCGAAGTCAGCTGTGACAATCAGAGTGACGAATCATTTTCGAAACATGATACTGAGATAGTTACTGTAATTATAGGTTCATGTGTGTATTTGAAAGTTTTTAATACTGGGGTAAAAAACAAATTAACTATCAACTTCTTATTATTCCTCTTTAAACTTTTCCTTAAATTTCTTGAGTATCGGATATCGATGAACTTTTTACATAATTTTTTTTCCCTCAAAATCATGAAGAGAATTGGGGTGTGTCTTAGAATCGACGTCGGCTTAGATTCAAGTATAAATACGGTAATTAAAAATTCTCAATTTTTATCAGAAAACTTATTTCATAAAAGTTACGTTTTGAAGACATTTAAAAAAAAATTTAATTTTAATTTAAAATAGAGCCACCGGAAAATCTAAATATATTTAAAAAAGTTAATTTATTTAAAAAATTGAAAATATGAACATTTTGAAAGTCTCGACATATAATAGTTCATTTCTTTGTATCAGTTTTATTCAACGAGTCAAAGATTCTGCTTTAGAATCGTTTTTCAAATGAAAATTTTTATAGTTACTGAATAGTTCTTATAAATTTGATAAAAAATAAATTTTTCATGGTTTTAATTGTTAAATAATTAAAATTAGAAATTGTTCTTAACATATTTCAATTTTTCTTAAATTTATTTTTTCAAAAATCCTTCATGGTGAACTAATTTTTCAGAGAATATTTATTAATTTAGTCATTACATTTTACATTAAATTTGATGCATTGCTAAACATTAATGTAAATATTGTGATAAAAAATGCCTGGAATTAATTAAACTTAATTTTAAGAAATTTAATGCATTTGAAATAAACATATATATATATTTTGTGCTGATAAATGTATGAAGTCAAAGAATTAACTTTTTATAATTTTTTCAGATGTTTCTTTTTCTCTTCTTATTCTTTGTAAATCAGAAACAAATTCTTTTCACTTTGTTGAATTATTTTCCAACCGTAGAATATTGGTAATCATTGAAGCAAATTTTTTCAAATCCTAGTCAATTACAAGTGCAATTAAAAATGCATGTAATACATAAAATTATAAAAATAAAAAAAAAAAAACGTTTTTAGGCAATTAAAGAAATTTCTGAATAATTAATTATATTTAACTCAGTCTCTTTAAAATACAGTTGTTCGTGAACAACTAATTCGTAAAATATTATCAATTTTTGATGTGGCGTGCGTTTATTGTTTCTATATGAAATATAAAACCGAATTTTTATAAATAAATATTTTGTGTAATACGCTGCGGGATAGCGATAAAATACATTTGGAGCAAAAAGATTTTATCTGAATTGTGTTACATAAGTCTTGAACACGGTAAGTTCATATTCGATGAAAATTTTTAGATTTATATTTTCTCCGTGAAATCGTCATTAGAGAGAGGTATTAAGCCGTAAGAGTCCGAACAAAAATGTGCAAACTATTAAAAAATATATTTTGCCTTTTTTTTTTTCTTTTTCTTTTTCTGTCCCACGTCATTCATTCCTTTTCTTCTTCTTCTTTTTTTTTCCTTTTTAAATAACACCGAAATTTGGTCTGTAATTTCATATTTGTTTAGTCTTGCTATAAACATATCTAGCGTTACCCCCGTATACAATGACCTCCATGTTTCTTTTATAAATTGGCTATCTCAAAACAAAAGCACACAATTTTCTTCGTAACGAAAAAGAAATTCATCTGCGTCGTACATAATTATTTTAAAAATCAATTATCTGAAGTATTATTTTGTATAGCTCGTCTTTGTTCAATTTTTATTTGACTATAATAAGCAAAAAAAAAAAACTCGAATTTTCTGTAGAAAATATATATTATCTATTTTTAAACCAGAATTGTAAACATGTTTCTTTAGCATAGGAAAATGAATATATGAGTATAACCCGAATTAAACTTTTATCAGTTTTGATTCAAACATAATTTTTTTTTGTATTAAAACGACTTCTCTACAAATAAATATTATAATAATCTAAAAATATCTAAAATTTAATTGAAAAAAAATTGAACTCAACTGTGTTTAAGGTACTTGAATGTAATTTCAAATAAATTTTTTAATATCCAGTAATTTAAAATTAAAAAATGAAAGAAAAGTTTCTATCACACAAAGAATATTACTCTAGTAGAATACCATAATTCAAAGTTAGAGCAAAAATAAGGTGATCTTTTTATTAATTTTCCATTTATTGTGTAATATTTCCGTTATACAAATAGTTGTATAAAATAATCATGTCATTAGCCTCTACCTCCTATTTCGTTCTACGAGATCAACAGTTAACAAGATTATTAAGTTTCTTGAAAGAAAGAAATGAAACCTATCATTTGCAGAGCTTGAAAATAAATACTCTTTGAAAATCTATAAAAAAAAGTTTATTTTTTTCTATTGCTTCTATTAGCTCACCCTCTCTATATATTTATTTATTTATCTTGGTGGAATTTTCAATCGTTAATAAAATACATTTTAAAGCGCTCAATTGAGCTGAAATTTTATATACATGATTATTTTGGATGACAGTACAGTAATTTAATTATAATTAATAAAAATTAATTGATTAAAAGTAATTATTCAAAGAATTACAAATACAGCCACGGTGGCATCATTTTTGGCGACTTAGCAACCATTTTGGCGACTTGTGTCAAAACTTGAAAAGGTTTTTTTTTCTTCCATTTTAAAGCGCTCATTTGAGCTGAAATTTTCTATACATTATAGTTTTGGGTAAAAATACTATAATTTAATTATAATTAATTAATATTAATTGACTGAAACTAATTAATTACAGAGACAGCCACGTTAGTTTCATTTTTAGCGACTTGGGTCAAAATTTTTAAAAGATTTTTTTTATCACGTTTTAAAGCATTTAATTGAACTGAAATTTTATGTACATGATTGTTTTGGATGACAATATGATACCTTAATGATAGCTAATAAAAATTAATTAATGTTGTTAAATTGATTAAAATTATTAATTAAAAAATTAATTAAACCACTTAATGTTGTTATTCTGTCATATGTATATACATATTTATATTAATTGTAACTATTTAATAAAAAGGTGCTAAAATAAAAATTTTCTTTCTTGATCTATAAGTAGGAATTGACTCTTTTTTTTTTATATTACTTGTTCAAGTTACATAATAGTAATCTAGTAATCTAATGTTCTCGTATGACTATTATTTATTTTTTTATATTTTACTAGCCACCAATGACTCTATTGTTTTATCTACCAATAAATTATCGTCTAATCACCTTTCTACTTTGTTTATGTTACGATTCTCACACCTGCTTTCCTCAATAGTAAACTTAACTTTAAAGGTACATTATACAAATGAAAATTTTCGTTTTCTTTTAATCTGAAGTACTTTTTTAATAATATAGCCATAGGTGGCTAAAACTGTTCTTTATATGGAACAATTAAATATATTCTAGTTTGAAGTGGTAATTTCTGCTGCCATGTTAGTTGCTGATTTTATCGTCTGAACGTATATTTTATGCTTTTTTTTTTTTTTTTTTTTTTGTTTCTAGAATTCATTTTTCATTTGTTTTATTTTTATACAGCTGATAGCCAGTGTTGTACAGGATTTGAATGTTTTTGGTGATTTAAATTAAAAATTTTTACTAGATTTAACCTGAAACGTATTTAATGAACGAAAACAACTTTTAGATTTTGAAGAAAATTCCGACTTTGATTACGTTCAGTTCCACAAACTTAGTGTTAAGACTTTGTATTGAATGTAAATATTAATTTTAAAAATATCAAGTAAGGACAATTAACTGTAAAATTAAAATCCTTTGGACTCAGAACATTTCTGGAAAGAAGGACAGAATTACAATAAATACTTAAAAGTTTCGTAACAAAAATAACAGCTTTTTGAATCTATATGTTTTGGATTCCCACAATTGCATGTAAATAAAGATAAATAATAGTTTGTAAAACGTAATTTTATGTAAGATTTGCTTCAATATAATGAAGAACTTTATAAAATAAATATTTCATAGCTATAATACACTGCTGGCCATACACAAAATGCTACACCAAGAAGGACCAAAGATATCACAGCTAAATTTATTTGGCAAATAACATGTTGTACGAAGATTAAATGATTAAAATTATAGCCTCTCGTGACGTGTGGATGCTGACAAAATCAGTAGCTAGTGTATACACCATTATTGGCTATAACCGCTGCCACACGCCTCGGCATAGAATCAAAGAGGCTTTGGGTGTATCCTTGGGGTACAGTAGCCTATGCGGTTTCCACATATTGCCAATGTTGACCAGGTGTAGCAGCGGGTTGTGTATCCCGGGCCAGTCGTTGTACAAGCATAGGTCACACGTTTGCGATTGTCGATAGATTGGGAGAACAAGCAGGCCAAGGAAGCATTCAATCTGATAGGTAAAGAACTCTTGAACATTACGAATAACGTGTGGTCACGGGCTTTATCCTGTTGAAATATGGCTGGTGATAAGCGCTGAATATATGGTAAGGCCACGGGCTCCAACACCTCAGAGATGTAGCGCTGACCATTCAATGTACCGGCAATGCGTACTAGAGGGGTGCGGCAGTGAAATCCAATACCACCCTTGTGATGTCCCCGCCCCTGGGGACACCCGTTCTACACTATCCATGCGACCTGTGTCTGTGGGGAGGAACGAAGAACTACTAAAGTCATTCATACTAAAATCTGTTTATTAAGATCTTAGTTTAAACACAATACAACAACAAGAATAATATAAGGAGTATGATCAAGAATGAGAAGACGCAACACGTATTTACCGATCGATAGCGCAACTAACCACTGAATCTAACTTTATAGATTAAATACTATCTCAATAGTAAATGCTTTATACTTAAATTTTAATTTATCAAGCTTACCGCTATATCCTAGATAAACAGCTACAGTCCTTATAACTTCTGTTCTGACTTTAATCCGGTTATACTCCGTTGGTCTCGGACCCATTTTTGGTTAATCTGCACAGGTACTATTAGGCTAATTCCCAGACTAAAGATTCCTCTTCTAGACTATATTTCATATCACCTTGCGACTACCTTTCTACTTAGCGATTCCATTTAGCGACTATGCAAATGCTAAACTTCCCAAATATATAGGATTCTTAATTTACGTATACACATTCTTCTTCTTGAGTTGGCTGGAAAGAATTGCTATTCTGACCCCAAAGAAATCCCAAGAGGACAGTTAATTGAAATCGCGATGAAAACCCCGTCACACTCCAAACCATGATACCGGATGCAGGACCAGTAAGGGTGATGCATAACGCAACAGTTCAACAGCCTCTCACCACGTTGTCTACAAACTCAAATACGACCATCATGATATTCCAGGCAGAAGCGGGATTCGTCAGCAAACTCAATGTTGTTCCATTCCGTTTTCCAAGTCCACCATTTATCGCACCATCGGCGGCGCAAACGCCTGTGGTTTCCAGCCAAGAGTAAATGAAGCAACAAACGCCTTACGGACATTCCACTCTGCTGCAAACGATGTCGAATGGTACGAGTGGACACCGAATGTTACGTAACAGACTGAATCTGTTGTGCTATGGTTCGTGATGCCCCTGTGTGATCCATCACTACCATGCGCATAATCCTTCTGCCATCGCGGTGGGCAGTGGTGCAACTAGGTGGGTGCGATTGGCCCCGTCGGTTCGTCGTTTCCTGCTGCATCCAGCGATGACAGATCAGCATCACAGTTGCTTGGTTTCGTCCAACACGTTGACTGTAACGATTCAGTAACATATTTTGCAATTTCTAGAAAATTAAATTGCTGCGAAGTATTTTGTTAAATCAAGTCAACACTATTTTGCAATAATGTAAATATGTGAAAACAAGATATTTATTCTATGTATTTAGAACAATTTTAAAAAAAACATGTAACAAATAAACAAAAAGAACAAAGAAGAAAACATTGTTAGAAAATGTTTAAGAAGCTTAAAACGGTGAATAGAATTTATTAATGATGTCAAACTTTGATATTAAAAAAAAAGCATACAATTCCTTCTGTGAATAATTTTACGTTGTGTTTCACTGGTAAAACATCATACTTCATACGTTGTTAATTTCTGTCAATTTTCCATTTAAAATTATTTTTTATACTTGAAATACCTTATTAATGAAAAGAATCTTTTCTTTGACTTTTGTTGCAACAAAAGAATTATATTCCTAAAAAAAAAAACCTAATACATTTTATTTTATGTTTATTTATGACAAATTTCAACGAATAACTAAACCAATTATTTTTATTTAAATAAACAGTTTCTTTTGTTCAGTTAACATTATTTTACATTTAATTTGCAGAAAATTATAGTTAATTTGTTTAAAATAAATGTTAATCAATATTGCTTCTTTATTTATCTTCTACATTACATTTATCATTAATTAATGTGATAATAGATACCATTATAGTTGATAAAAATGCACAAAGAAAGTTTACATTAACTATTGTTATATTTAAAGTTTGTTATTAACTAATGATAACTATTATTATATAATTTAAATGTCATTCAGTTCACTTTTATTACAGGCTAAAATTTCATATTAATTGACATCCACATCATAAACTTATTTTTGAAGCAATTACATTAAAAATCATGAAATGAAAGCTTTACTAAAGCACTTAGTTTTATTTATCATGAAAGCATTAAATAACAAAATTAACGAAAAGAATATAAAAAATTTCATGTAGATAGAACTCTTTTATTTTTCTCTCTCAAAAGACTAAGGAGAAAGCGCATTTCTATTTTAATAAAATATTAAAAGATTGATGTTTTTGCGTTGAATTGGTAATAAATTATTAACGCGACTCTTTCGAAAATTATTTTTCTTTATCAGCGATGGTTAAAAAATCTGTGCCTTCATGCTTTTTTTCAAGTGAATTGTTAATCTGATGTAAGCTTCATATGGATTAAAAATAATTTTCCCTGCTTAAACCCTGTTTTAATCTATCATTCTGATTACGCGCTACCTCGTGAAAAATACAAGAGGCGAGCACATACACGCTTGCCACATAACGCACTAGTGCGTGACACGAAAAAAAGAAGGAAAATATGAAAAAAAAATAAACAAAATATGCTTCCTTTTTGTGTTAAAAACAAATATTTAATATAAGTTATTATGATATTGTTACGTAGATCCGAGGGTTCGGGGATTTTATGCAAAACAATCACAAAGAAAATGAACAGTTCTTTAAGAGCGATGCGAATTTATTAACAAAAATCCAATCCTCTAAATACAAAATTCAGCAGCAGTATTCACTGAGTAAATCTCCGAAGGTCTTCACACCTTCAACAGCAATCAAACACAATAATCAGTGTTAAAAAATTACACGTAAGTAAAGATTATTCACAAGCACAGTCGAGCTAATCGCTAGTCAAAACAATGTTCACTCTTCGCTGGTTGAAATCAAGACTGATCGGTTGCGGCTGGCACTCCGCTTTATAGGCGCGGCAGAAACTTCCAGAAATATAAACGCTCGTGTGATTGAGCGTGACACTAGTGGAGAGATCTACTACTTTCTAGAAGATTCCAGAGGGTTCCGAACTAGCCAACATGGTTGCCAATTACGCCAAAATGGTCGCCAAAAATGATGCCAACTTGGCTCTACCGCCAATATTTCGCCAAGTTCTCATTGAATCGCCATTATAACGTAAGGGGTGGCATTGCTTGTGTGAGTAGCACATTTTTAACATGAAATAAATATAACATAGAGAATATAAATGCATTAAACACTCAAATACAAATTATTTACACTATTTACACAAAATTCGTAACAATATTATTAAAAATTATATAGCCCAGAATGTTATTTGTGTGTCACTTTCGTACAACCTCTAAGCAATAGTCGTGAAATCTTCATAAAGTTTGCAGTTATTGAAATTATGTACACTTTTCTGTGGAATGGTGACTTTTGTTTCCAGTGGAATGGTTTGTTGTTTCTTTGCATCAATTTTGGTCTCAATTTTTTTTTTAATAGTAGAATGTAAGCAAGAGGCTTGGTCATAGATGTGAAAGGAAATAGAAATTATCCCATAACTCAGCAAAAAGTGCATAAAATTAAATATTTTTTCCTGTGTGTTCGATAGAAGAGTTAATATAGTGCTAAAATAAAAACCACAAATGAGTTTTAATATTTTAATCAATTTTGCTTTGATCTTAAATGTGGTTTTCCATTATCCGCATATTGCGGCCCGCGTGAAATATCTGTCTTGTGTATGTAGCCCGGCTGGGGAAAAAAGGTTGAGAACCCCTGGTTTAGATTGTGAGGTCTGTCTCAAAAACGGGGGGAGGGGGGCAGAAAGCAAGAAAAAATCCCTTCCAATGGAGAATTAGAAATGTACAACAAGGCTAGCGTTCATTGAAAATAAATAATAATTATGTTGTTGTTGCTGTTACTAATGCCACCTGATCGGCAAAGACCAGATCAAGACCCACGAAATTCATCATGGTAAAGGGCTAAGTGACGCCTGTCGTTAGCTGTAGCTTTGAACGCCATACAGGTGACAGAACGATTTAGTTCGTTTCCGCCCCAATTTAGATGGAGAACACCCTGGGTGGTCAGGGGCCTCCCACCTATCTTCCCCTTCCACCAACCTCACGAGAGGACTTGCGGCTCGACGGCTATTTAAAGTACCTCCATGCCGCGAAGGCACTATACATTTACAAATATCCATGTCTTCTCCAGGATTTGAACCCAGTCCCAACGGCACAGCAGTCAGCGTCGTTAAATAATAATTATAAACTAAATATAAATAAATAATAAGATTAAAGTTTTCTAATTAGTTGTTCACGTCGAAAATTCTTAATGAAATGTAACCTATCTCCTGTTCAAACATATATATTTTTTTGTATGCTTTTAGTTTATTAGTAAGTAAAAAAATAAGCATTTATATGAGAGAAGTCTTTACTTCTGGGAGCTTTAGTGATAATTGAATAAATTAATATTTAAATAGTTATGTATATATATATATATATATATTCATTTACGCCCTTTTTTTCAACATTAATTAATAATTAGTTCTCTACCATGATATAAATTAATAAAGATTTCATTTTTGTTATTCATTGTTTTGTGATTCATAATTATAACTGAAAATAAAGGAATTATAAGATTCGGGATTAATATTGTAGTCGAAAGAATTGTAGATTTTATACCTAAAGAATGAGCAAATAATAAAATAAAATAAAGGAATTAAATTTATAAAGAATAGGCATCACTGTATGAATATTAAAAATTCTTTAGAAAAAATTGAGTACAGTTTACTTCAAAATATATAAAACAGTATTACAACTATGAAATTTTGTGCAGTTATTCTAACAAAACTTTCGGAAGTTTTTCTAGATATTAATGCAAGTTAACACCAAGCATACGAGGTGTGACACAAAAAAACGAGACTAAGTGTGTATTTTGAAAAAAGAGAAGAGTTGGCAACAATCGCTTTGGTGACGTCATCCAACACATTCTCCTCTATCCATGTGGCCAGTTTCAATTTAAATGATCACGCCAGTTGGAAGTACTACGTCATTGAGTGAACACGTACAACTGCATCCTGCCGGAAAAATATATTATATTGTTACGAATTTTGTGTAAATAGTGTAAATAATATGTATTTGAGTGTTTAATGCATTTATATTACTCTATGTTATGTTTATTGCATGTTAAAATTGTACCATTCACAAGCAATGCCGCCCCTTACGTTATAATGGCGATTCAATGAGAACTTGGCGAAATCTTGGCGGTAGAGCCAAGTTGGCATCATTTTTGGGGACCAAGTTGGTGGCCAATTTGGTGACTTTGGCGACCATTTTGGCGTAATTGGCGACCATGTTGGTGAGTTCGGATCCCTCTGGAATCTTCTAGAAAGTAGTAGATCTCTCCACTAGTGTCACGTTCAATGACACGAGCGTTTATATTTCTGGAAGTTTCTGCCGCGCCTATAAAGCGGAGTGCCAGCCGCAACCGATCCGTCTTGATTTCAACCAGCGAAGAGTGAACATTGTTTTAACTAGCGATTAGCTCGGCTGTGCTTGTGAATAATCTTTACTTACGTGTAATTTTTTAACACTGATTATTGTGTTTGATTGCTGTTGAAGGTGTGAAGATCTTCGGATATTTACTCTGAGAATATTGCCGCTGAATCCTGTATTTAAAGGATTGGATTTTTGATAATAAATTCGCATCGCTCTTGAAGAACTGTTTATTTTCTTTGTGATTGTTTTGCATAAAATCCCCGAACCCTCGGATCTACGTAACAATATAATTAAACCGCGAATCAACATCAAGTTTCTTATGAAAGTTAAGAAATCAGTTTCGGAATCATTTTAAATATTAGGTGAGACTTGTGGAGATAAAACTTTGTCTCATGCATATGTGTTCGAATGGCATAAGTGATTTTCAGCGGAAAGAGACAGTGTGGAAGATGGTGAACATGCTAATCACCCAAAGTAAGCAATTACAGACCAAAACATTGCCAAAGTTTGTGATGTGATCCGGAGTGACCGAAGATTAAGTCGTCACGCAGTGACGGAGTTGGTTAATTTGTATAGGGAAGCTATTCGAAGCATTTTAACTCACGAATAGATATGAGGAAGATTTGCACGAACTTCGTTCCAAAAGTTCTGTCCTGTGACCAAAAACAGTGCAGTAAAGACTTGTGGTAGACCCGTTAGAACACATTGCAAGCGAACAAAATTTGATGGAGTCTTTTATAGCAGGTAATGAGACATGGATTCTTACCTATGACCCAGAAAGTAAGCGTTAGTCGATGCAATGGAAGTCTCCTGGATCCCCAAGACACAAAAAAGCACGCATGTCAAAATCAAAATTAAAGGTAATGTTTAATTGCCTTCTTCAACATTAATCGAAATGCAATGATTGAGTGAATTTCCAGTGGTCAGACTATTAATTCACACTACTCCATTGAAGTACTAAAAATTCGTACGAATTTCCATTTAAATTTATTTGTATTTATTGGTCATTCTGACATACTTTTTTGCTTGATTTAACTGATTAAAAGTGGCCGCGATAGCCGAGTGGTCAAGGTATCGGATCGTGTCTGGCCTTGTCACGAGTTTGAGCCCAGTACCACTAAAGACCCGCTGTGTAAGGGAACGATGCGGGTTAAATTTGTCGAGAGCTCAAATGTCCTCCCGTTGATGTGGTAGTTAGGAGAGGGGGTGCCAGCTCAGGTGTCATCCACGTCACTTGACCATAGTTCAAAATTACGTGGTCCGTCGCCAAAATCCCTCGTGTAGCTGAACAGTGTGACGTTAATATTCAATCAGCAAAAATATTACTGTGATGGAGTATTCTGAGACTTGGCTCCATGTGACTTTTTATTTTTCTTTACTTAAATCTTGCTTGATGAGAACTCATTTTACTTCAGCTGAAGACGTTCAGGGGAAAACAGAGAATCTCATGAAGGGCCTTTCAAAAATCTCATTCCAGAACTGTTACCAGCAATTGCAGCACCGAATGCAGAAGCGTGTGAATGCCAAAGGGGACTACTTTGAAGGTGGTAATCTCACAAAGAACTGATTCTGTAAGTACAATGATTTGTTGTATGAGTCTCGTTTCCTTTGTGTCACACCTCGTACAGTCTTGAATGTTGAAATTATTGCTATAGCATTGTATGTGTGTGGCACACCATTAAATTTATCATTAAAATTAATATTATCTTTTTATTTTAAACAATGAAAACAAATTTTAAGTCACTCTAACTATTGTAAAAGGCATATCCTTTTAAACATATCTTTTTTTTAAAGGCAATCTTTTTTGTCTTTTTTTTCGTATATATATATATATACACACAGTGAATAGAACTTTTTTGAATTTCTATTTCGGTATAGTGCTTTTGGTTAAAAAGTACCATAAATCTTGTTTGATAAAAATGTAACCAGGCCTAACCAATCCAAATGATTTCACAGGCCACTTTGATGCAACAATGAGGGCATCACTTTGTGACGGGCTCACGCGTCTTTTCTTTAACATGACCTCTGGGTTCTTTGGGGGCCAAGATTAATGGCAACTCTTTTCCAACCAAAACCCAAGAAGCGAAATGTGAAAAAGAAATGCAAATAAGATAGCTTTTAAATAACAGAAGTTTCAGTAAGTGATATAGCAATTTGGGGAATGTTATGTGTGAAAGAGATACAAGCGTGAATTGACAGCCAATTGTGAAGTTACCCTGAAGATAAATTATTAGGTCAAGGTGCATACCATTGCACGCACGCCCAGACGCCTCTTCACAAAATTAAATCTAAATTTGGATTAAAGTAGGATTGATTATTTGATATTAGGACTTTTTTGTAATATTATTAGAAGTGAGAGTAGGCGGAATAATTATTTATAGTGGTCTAAGTTACGCGATTCGGTTTAACTATTATTGTGTTTTTGTTCATTATAGTTTCTCGCTTAAATAATATTATCTAAATTGTTAGACATTTAAGTTTCATTCTTAATAAAGTCTTATTAAGAATTAAAAATGTCTATTCCTTTTGCAAAACCTACACCTCTAGTTCACGCTGACAATCAAAGAAACGGTCACCTAAAGGGGGCGGTATCACAACTTTGATGACATTTTAGATAGAAATGCCCTTAAAATAATATAATACAAATGCAAAATGAGAGTTAAACTTTATAATTCAACTATGATTAAGTATAACTAATTTTAGAGTCTTAATGAGATATTTATTTATCCTTTCCTTTAATTGGATTTTTGTAAATCTATATTTATGTTCAACTCGGAAGTGGTTTTCTAAATAGGCATGAAGCACGTTATGAACACTGCATATTTCAACTCGGGGGGGGGGATGTTTTACA
>BMAV01023445.1:472372-510225 GCA_019973955.1 Trichonephila inaurata madagascariensis
ACCCCCCCCCCTCCCTTGAAAAATTCCTGTGTGCGCCACTAGTTGAGCAGTATTATTTCTAAATTTGTCGATTGTTATATTATCCTGTCCTTGACAGTCCTTATTTACCTGATTTAAGTTTTTTTTATTACTACCTGATAAAAAATATAGATCTAATAGCCAACCATCGTAAATGCTAAATGAAACCAATTCCTTCAGGAACATTTTGGCATTCGTAGATATCAATTATTGAAATGGAGCTTGCAGTCCCAATTGAGTAGTATAACAATGACACATACAAATTTTAGTTTATTTAACTAGCTGCATGGCCCTGCGTTGCACGGGCTTTATCGAGAGCATAGCTTTTTGCCAATGGAAATTTCCTCTTCCCCTCTCGATGTCATTACTTCCTGGCTTGTGTGTAATTTCTACATAAATGTCATTAAAAATTCTCTTTTTCGAAATATCTTCCACCGCTGAGCCCCGTCGGATGGTATGTTTTCCCTCCGCTTAGCCCGACGTTGCACGGTCATTTTCCGAAAGTATCCTAATGAAAAGTTCACTCTTTCCCTCTCGATGTCAACACTTCCGGGTGAAGGTGTATGTGCGAGATTTCTATACGTATGTCATTAAAATTATCTTTTGCGAAATATCTTCAATTTCTTTCCTTTGCCTACAAGTTTTTTTCCCTTCAGCTTAGCCCGGCTTTACACGGTCTTTTTCATGTATAAAACTCTTTTTCAGTCTTATTTTCCCACACACATAACATCTTTCTTTAAATTTCATTTCTAATTTACAAAACTAATCTAGTTTTATCCACACAAAAAAAGACAATGTACGATTTTATTATTAAATAATTAATTTTTTAATGAATAATAAAAAACAATACTGACTTCATTTTTTTTTAAAAAAATATCAATTTTTATACACATTTTTATTAAATAATGAATGAGAAAAATTCTTACCCTTAACTATTGAAACGACTGCTTATTTCTGCATGTTTGATTATTCCATTAAAAATGTATGGAAGGGAAAACCTAGACATTTGTTTGCATTAACTGTATAAAGAAAGATTCAAAATGTAAATGATACTATCTGATGAAAACAGCATTTTCTTATATTCTTAAGGTTTTTCACTCTAAATCGTTTTTTTTTTTTTTTTTTTTAAATAAAGAAAACTGTCATTTGTAATGTATCAGAAATTAGTCTTTTTGCACATGCTCCATAAACCTCTAACTGGTCAATTCTGCCGTAGGTTTATCAAAAAATTAATTATTACTGGCATTTGGTGATTTTAGCAATTTTTTTCGTTGCATTTTTATGGCTTCTTGAAATGGAAAAGTGCTTTTTTAAAAAATATTTATTGTGGAAAAAAGCAAAAAAAATAGAAAATTTTCAAAATTACGACATTTTATAAATTTTTTAAAGGAGTTTTATAATATTCACTCTCAGTCTAACTTGGCAGCGTTGAGAAAGATATACAATGTACCAATCTATTTGAAAAATAATTGTAACTTTCTTTTTGGGGGGAGTTTAAATCTAAGAAAATCTATAGTAATTTGTAAAAAAAAATGTAAAACATTGTAGAAATTGGGATTTTAATAATATATTTCAAGTTAATTAATATAATCAACAGAGCAACGTCATTAAATTCCAGTTTGGCTGAAAACCGATTTTTGTCATTGTTGTAACAATAACAGTGTTACAACAATGCAGACAAACCTAAGTTGATGCCAAAAACCAGTTTTTTTTTACGTTTTTAATTAATATCTTTTTAACTAATGGCGATATCGGAATATAAATGGTCAAAACGGCTTCCTCGGATCATTCCCGATCTTTTGGTACCTTCGGCGAGTTTCTGCGTGGCGCGGTTCGTGAGAAGATAAACGCATATAGATAGATACGTTTGTTTACCTACGAATTTTAATAGTGTAGATATTTTTTGCATATATATATGTACACAAGAAAAACACAAGTTTCAAGAAAAGTCTAAAATCTCCCATCGGGTCACAAAATCAAATGTTGCCGTCCAAATATAGCCCACGGATCTCGAATAGGTCATACCAATTCACACAGTATTTAGAAAGATCAGTTCATTTTTTCCCCAATAATATCCAATTCACGACATGCATTGTCACCCACTAACCAAATTTACACTGGTGTTAAAAATTAAGAGAATTTTCAGATTTGGTCGATTATCTCTAGAACTACTGGACAGATTTTATTGAAATATGGTATGCACATAGGGTTGATATAATGCAAAAAATAAGCCTGGTCATGCGTAACACTCTTCGGAGTCAGAAGATATAAAACAGCGATTGCAGAATGAAACAAAAAAATTGGTTAATAAGGAGTATTGTCCCCACACAGGCTTCGTACCGTGATTTTATGCAGGAAAAAAAAGAGAATTTATGAGTTCCAATGGCAACTGGTAAAACTCGTTCAGTAACGCTGTTTTTAGGCCTTGAATGGTTCTCGGAGGTGGTTTGCGAGTTGCAGTTACCCTCCGCACAGCATCCCAGGCATGCTCTATTGGAAGGGTGTCAAACTCAAAGGCTGACTTGGGCCAAGTAAACAAGGTTTAACATTAGGTGGGCCGCAGGGAATATCAATATTCATAGAAACGTTATTTTATTTCGTGCAATATATTATAATATATATAAAAGAACAAGAAAAATTTAATGTGTGCTACCTTACATCTCTTATCTGCTACTGTCCTTCCTACTTCGGGAGAAATTTTGGTATTTTATTGTATGCCAATATATTGACCGGGCCGCAAAAATGGTCGTTGTGGGACACATGCGGCCCGTGAGTTTGAAACCCATGCTCTATAGCAGTGATCCGCAACCTCCGGTCCGTGGATCAAATGGTGTCGGGCCGCCTAAAGAACATTAAACTATTGCCATTTTATTTAAAGTAGTGCATTTCTCTCGGATTTGCGCAACTTTCCACGGAAATCACTTTATATTCCTCGTTAAAAATCACTTTTATTCATTTTTGGTGTAACTATATTTTATTCTGAAGGCAAATTTATATATATAAATGTAACTAAATTAAAATTGTTAAATCAAAACAATCTAAAATATAAACAATCAACGTGTCCCACCCTCTGCGGGCCACGGTAAAATTATCAAACGTTGACCGGCCCGCAGCGATAAAAAGGTTGTGGAGCACTACTCTACAAGATTGAGGTCTGGAGATACGACTGGCCAATTCATGCGGCGAATATTCTCACTTTCCAGAAATTCCTCGATCAGATGAGTTTTATGTGGCCTCGCATTATCATCCATTAAAATAAAATCAGGAAAAACATCAACCGTGAAATGGCGCAAATAGGGCTCCAGGACTTCCTCCCTATAACCCTCACAGCAGTTTTAGTGCCTTTTTCAAAGATATGGAGGCGCTCAACGTGATGCCTGCCCAGACCATTAAGCCTCCGCTGCCATAATGGTTGATTTCTGGGACATTCGAGGGCAGGTAGATCGTCCCTGGTTTGCTCCACATGAAAGTACGCCGAGAATCACTGATTAGACTGAACCGGGACTCATCAGTGAACGGTCGCCCAATGATCCATGTTTCCAATCTCTATAATATCAGCGCCATTTTAAACAGAGTGGGACAAAACTGAGAGGGACACAAACACACAGCCCTCTCTCATGGTCTTCTGGAAACAGTCACCCTTGAAACTTGGGTTCCTGTGGCCACATACTACTCACGAGAGAGCTGAAAAACTGTAGCATCCCTATTTAGCCCCGCTATCTGACAAATAGCGATCATCTCTGGTCGTCGAGGCTCGTGGACGACTTTACCTAAGCTTTCGCTCAACGGAGACGGTATCCTGAAACTGTTTCTTTTTTGTTGAATATGACACTGGGAGTTAAATTGAATTCTCTATAAATCTGGCTTTGAAACTAGCCTACCCACGCGCGCGCGATTCGCCCCACCTCATTCCATCCTCTAAATATTAGTGGTTATTCATTTTTATTGTCTGAAGTTTAAATTTAACTGATTGCTGCAAAAACAAAGAAATTCGGCTAGGTGTGCTGGTGAACGAAATGCGGATTTTGGCTCGTGAACTTGTAAATCCAGACACTCGACTAGCTCTGTCCACATACACAAGATATGCATCTTTGTTTCAATCCAATATTTTAACATATCGCTCAAGTTTTTTCATGAAAATTGACAAAATATGCAAATTCTCTTAATTCTGATAACCAGTGTATCAATCTTACTGGGCCGTTTTTTTTACATTATTTACTAATGATTTAATTGAATTTTTTCTTGACAATACTTTTATAGATATTTTCCTTTTCATTGCATCTCTCAATCCGAAATCTTTTTTCTCTCCCTTTCTTGCTAAGTCTTTTTTAACACTATTACTCATATATATTGAATTTTTTATTTTTTTACAAGTTAAGGATATTTCTTAAAAATTGAATTCGTATGTCTGATAATTAATTAGAAAATTCTCTGCTTGAATAATTTAAAAGACGATTTCCTTCATATTAATGGAATATCAAACGACTTGCAAAGGGTCCAACTACACAACTTTTCTTTATGCACATAAAAATTAAATTAAACAATCAAAATATGGCCCTCTTAAATTCTTGTAAAAATAAAAATCACAAAAATAGACTTTAACAATAAGTTTTTTTAGATTTTTTTAACACTTCTCATTTGAAAACAGTTATTTTCTTTTTGAATTTCACAAAAAATAAAAGACATTTTGTTTTTATAAACATAATTTTTTTTAAAAAAATATTTTTAACATACATATTTTTTTTTACAAAAATCTAATTTTATTACTTCCATTATTGAAACTGAAGAACTTAGCGGCACTACATTTCACAATTTTTGTACAGCCAATTTGATTCATAAAATTTTAGAATTAAAATTTCCTGACATCCTCAGAAAAGAATATTTATACATCTAAACTCACTAAGGTTTAGGAAATAAAAAATTCTAACTTTAAATTATATTTTATATAATCAATAATATATTCAATATGTGAAGTTAATGTATTTCTCCATCCCTGCACTTTTATTCTATTGCAGAGTATAAAAGTAACTACACACACAGCAACAATACAAATCTGATAATTTAAGACTAATTTTCCTCTCCCTCATATAATTATATATAAGTGCATAAATTTTAAACTCTCAGAGAAATTAACAAACAAAAGAATAGCAATTTACAACAGAGAATTGTATCACTCCATCATTATAATGTCAGTTGTTTTGTATAACTATACCATAGTGTGACATGAATCTGTACCTCAAATAAATATTTTGAAATTCCTACATACAGATACACGGAATATATTATGATTAGTGAATGCAGGAATGTACTTTCTAGAATATGCAAAAACATGTAACTTTAAATCAAGGGTACTCAACCTTTTTTTTTGGCCGGGTCACATACGTATATGACTATTTCACGTGAGTCGCAACATGAGGGGGCGAGCAATAAGATCAAAGACATTTAAAATGCAGAAAATTATTATACCAGCACGACATTGATAGCAAAATTTATACATTTGATTGCTTGATAAGTAGAATTCCTTGCTAAATTTTTAATGCATTGTTCTTAAATAATTGAATTTGTTACTGCAACGGACCATGACTGGGCCACAGGTTGAGTATCGCTGCTCTAAATCAATGTTTTAATTTTAATTGGAAATCCTTCATGTACTTACAACTTCAGATTTTAAGCAAAATAAAATAAGTTTCTTGAAGTATCTCAAAAAAAGGAATTAATTTTAACGAAAAAAATAGTTCAATTTATTTTTTTATTTAGTTTATTCCCCAGAAAATTAATGTGATTTGGAAATGCTTTTAACTACAAATTTCAAATACAAAACTTTCATATTTTAAGGAATAGTATATAAGAAATACAGCATGCATAAATCAGATATTTTAATCAATACAATTTTAGAATTTCGGGTTTCAATGCAACACACAACATGAAACAATTTAAATGATATACAATTTATACAAAATATTATAATATCTACACAAAATGCAACTAAATGATTTGAAGACAAAAAATAAATTCAAAGATTATTGATTTTTTTTTAAACATCAAAATTTAATCATAAAATTTCATTTTAGTTAAATGAAAAAATGTTCTCTTAGACTGATTACTTAGTTTTTAAAACTATGAAAACTTTAAACAATCAAAGAAATAAAAATATCAAACTTTTCTTAATTTTGTAATTAAAAGAAATGCTGAAAAGGATAAACAAGAAGTCATTCATTTGAAATCAGAATACTTTATGCAGGTTCGATATTATACATAATACAAAAAATTTAATAATTACAATTAAGTATAATTTTTAACTAATAGAAACTACACAAAGAAAATCGATATTATGAAATAAAATGCATAATTCCTAAATTTGTAAAAATTAACATAAATAATGGCAAAAAAAAAATCAATAATAATATGGGCAATAAAATATTAGCAAAATTTAATAGAAAGAATGTAAATTAATTTGCAAATTTTATTCATACAACATAAGGTTTCCAAATACATGAATGGTCAATATTTTTTTTTCTTAAACATATGCTCAAAATTACCAACCTTTGCTTCATTTCTATAATTTTTAAAATAAATATTAATTCATATCTTTTCAAGATAAAATAACTGTAGTTGTTTTTAATGCCTATTTTGAAGTTTTATGAACATTTTTTGATCAAATCAGCTTGAACAATGTTGGCTAGTAATAATTTATAAAATATTGCACATAATATTTAAAGAGAAAAATTATTACAAAAAATAAATTCAACCTTTATATGTGTGAAATAATTCAGCCAAAAAAAATTTCAAAATATTTCTATACCTCTAAATTAATATAGAGCAGCATCAGCTGAAAAATTAAACTAAACAATTCTGAACAATAACAAAAAGAATAGAAAAACAATGAATATTACTAAGATAATCATAATAAAGTTGATTTTTAAGTATATGACCCTAAAGTGTAATAATATTTTTAAAAAACTTTTATTTAAGTAATTCTTAAATAAATGAATGCCATTTAACATATACAACACTCTAAAATGATACATATAAAACAATAAAAACTTAATGATCCAATTTTTTCACTGAAAAAATATGGATTTAATTTTATAATAAAACAATTCAGACTATTACTGCAAACCTAAAAGAGAAATCCCCTATATATTAAAATATATATCACAATATTTTCTTAATATATATTTAGCAGCACTTTATAAAAAAAATATTTCAGTTGTTTCCTTCTGGTTATGTTTTATGAGCAGCTTTTTATTATGCATCAGATTCAATGTTCGATAAGTCTGTATCACTTTTAGCTTGCTCTTCCTCTCCGACATCAGAGTTAAAGTCTTCATTTTCCTCTTGCATTGCCTGAGAAAGTATTTCTTCCCCTTTCAAATCTCTGTTTTTCAAATTACCTATCCAAAATGCTTCTTCACACTTATTCACAGCAAGCATCATTTTTACACGGAATACAAAAACTTCCAGGCTTTTCTTTAAAGGAGGTACATGATTAATTAAAGTAACATCTTTCAGTACTTTCGAATGGCAACACACATGCTGTAAGTATCTGGTGCTCACTTGTAATATTTTCATCAGACATATGACTTCCTCTTTCCTTTCAACAAAAAGTTTGTCCATTAGAGGCATTCCATATCTTAAAAAAGTCTGCAAAATTTCTCGACTAGATTTTAAGCAAGCTCCAATATGTGACCGTGATCCAAAATGTTTCAACAAATTAGTAAAGACCTGGAAAACTTTAAAGGCTACTGACCATTCAAACATCTGCTCTTCAACATTATGTTTTGTCGCAAAATAAAATTTCACATGGCCTGCTAAATTGTTCAACATTACTTTATAAAAAATACTAAAGGTAGATTTGTTCAAAGTACAGAATTCTGTGCCACTTTCTGTATCTAATAACTGTGGAAAAGCTTCAACAGATAAAAAGTCTAATGCTTTTAAAACAGATATACTATTTTTTAAATAAGCTTCTAATATGCACTTCACATTTTCATTAATTTCCGCAGATTTAGTAATTTTGGTATCAAAATCAAACCATTTCTTTTTTAAAAAGTTCAAAGCAACAGTTGAAACCTTAATTTTACACTCAGAATCTTCAGTGTAACTTAAAATACTTACAAGAAGTTGTATTAGATTAGCTGCACAAGATAAGGATGGAATATTCTCAGCAATTTCAATTAAATACTGAACACACAATCTTAATGATTTATCGTTGGAATCTTTTATCTCTTTATCAGGAACAAAGGCTGCTATAGCTTTCTTTAAGAGCACTGCATTATCTGTTAAATTAAAGTTTTTCCATGACATTATTTGTCTCATCACTTTAAGAGCAAGATTCAAACATTTGATGACATTTTGTGTTTCAGCTGAATATATAACCAAAGAGTCTTCTATTCCATCAGAATCAATTTTAAGATTCTTAAAAAATTTAATGAATTCATCAACAATTTTACAAAGAGCTGGTATTAACTGGATGCAGAACATTATGATTTTTACACTTGAATGAGATTCTAGATTTGAAAAACCTGCTTGCTTTTGAGACCCCCTAAAGTAAGTCACAAAAGAACCAATAGAATAATGTAATTTTGAGGTCAAATCATCTAATAAAAACTTTAATTCAGTAGGATGAAGTTGTGCAGATGTTACTTTTTCATTAGCAAATATATCTGATCGCTTCTTAAAAGTTATTTCTGATTTTAATAAAACAAAAACTTCCAAATCCAGTTCTCTAAAAAACGGCTGCAAGCTTTTTATAGTTTTGGCATCTAATTCTCCATTGGCTTCAAATTCTTCTTCAGAATCAGAAGACTTTGATTTAGATGAAGCATCATGAGACAAAGTATCTGTCTGTTCATTGCTTTCATCCATTTTACACTTTTTTGCCTTACCTTTTTTGTTCTTAATTGTTCTTTTGACAGGTTTTTTGGAAGGCTTTTTAAATACATTCAAACTTTTTTCATCACAATCAAAGTTAGCCAGTGGAGGAGTATAATCTGTTACCTCACCCATATACTTACAAACTAAGCCTTCTAATTCTATCAAAAGTTGTAAACGAGATAAAACATTACATCTTATATCTTCATCAGTAGTGGAGGCAAATGCATTAATATTTTCTCGTATCCAATTAATGCAAAAGAACAAAACATTCAATATCAAATGCTTTTCAGACATTGACAAAATTCCAAATTTTTGAAATTTTATTTCAGGTAATGTGATTGAGCATCCTAACAACGCATCAATTGCATCAAGGTTGTTATCGTGAATTTGACGAAATATTCTTAACAGTCTGAACATGGGTGCCAATTTTAAAGGAGAACCAATCTTATCTGCAGTAGAGTTGGAGTCTGAATTTTCAGGTACTTGAGATATTTTTAAAAGTGTTTTCAGAACTCGACTTTGATCAAGTTTTGATTTGCTTTTAATTTCTGGTCTAGAATTGTTAAGGTTTAGTTTTAATTTGTTTTTTTCTGTATCTTTTAGAACAATGCAGTACAAATCAATAGCTATTGGTTCATTAACTTCATCAAGACCAAACTTTGGGCAGTAATTTTTCCCACTGTATTCATCAGGTTTAATATCAACTATATAAGTTTCCTCAAAGTCTGATAAAACATGCTCTCCGATCCAATCTAAAATTGGTTGACTCAATTTCTTTTCAAGCATTATATGAGACAATTCATCACAAAATAAAGCAAAAGCTTCACATGATCCAGAAGTGCTTTCAGTAACAAGTTCCAAGAGTTTGATTGAGTGCTGAAAACATTCATCCAAATCAAGAGCACCTGAAGTTATTGATGCATCTAAAGTATCATCTGATTCTTTTTCAGCAGCAATTTTAGCTGCCATTAAAGCTCCAATAACACCCATTTTTCTGTATTGCAAGTTTTTATTTGTCAACTGTTTTCTAATTATAATCAACATGTCATCCAACAGCATGGATCCCTCTCTTCCTCCTTGATAAGCCAAAATGCTCAGCATTTCATGAACTTTTCGAATTTGATTCAAAGTCATTTCATGAAGGTGATCTAATAAGTTTTTTACAAATATTGCATAAGATACCATTTTTTCTGTATGGCTTCGAATTAAAGATAATAATGTATTAAGTGCAGTATTAATTTCATTTTCCAATCTATTGCCAACATGTGTAATAAGGTTGCCAATCACTTCTTGTTTATAAAATGAATCAAACCATATAAAACATTTAATGTATATAGAACAGCCAAAATTTGAAATGATAGGTTCAATACATCTTAATAAAGATTCTGCTAATTTCAACAGTTCATGGGCATATTCTTGAAGTACACTACAATGACAGCGAAAAGCAATTTGAAGTAAATCTTCATTTATGTCACAAGTTCTAATTTTATTTTTTATAAGACTTTCTAACTTTTTTTCATTAATTCCCAAAGACATAAGCATCAAAACCACAAAAATATCTAAAGATTTGTGATTTAGTGGTCCCTGAAGAACCTCTATTTGTTTAATCCAGGCATCACAGAGTGGCTTTTGAAATTTCAATGCATGCCTGATTGTATTCAGAACACAATCTTCAATACTTTTTGATATATCTTTGTCTTTGCTTTCTAAAGGTGTTGAAGATATAATAGGATTGAAAGTAGAATCAAAATCTAATTTTTGCCTTAAATTCCTAATTGTTTGTGGAGCATCTATTTGACTTAAATCTTGTAACACAAATTTTACAAGAACTGGAAGATCCTCAATATTTGCTGTTGTAATGGTATCTGTGACTTTCTCCCTCATATTACTTAATAATTCTGGTTCAATGTTAAGATTTGTGAGAGTATCCAAAATAATCACATTGAGCTCTTGATTATCCAAAAAGATTTCCCCAAGTCTCTTAGCAACTTTAGGGTGATCAAATTCATTGATAACATCAGGAAGTAATTTTATTATATCCCGCTGCACTTCTTTTGGTGTGGCTTCAATAATTTCAAGTAATTTTTCTGCTAACGCTTCGCTATTAATTAATTTATTCAACCATCGAAACTGAGAAATTATCAAACAAGCAACAGTTTTACCCTCAGAACGATCATATAAAGCAGTATTTTCACAATAAGAAAATTCAACGAGTTTTGCAAGCATAACACTGATAATTTTTTCTTGGATAACTTCTATGCTTAAGAGAAGATGAACTAAACTATCTTGTGACACATTTCTGGCGGTTTCACATGTGGTAGTAGTAACAGTCGGCATAAGACTCCATTTCAAACGAATTTCATCTTCTAAATGTTCTTCAAATCCTTTCGAGAAATTCTGAATGATGGAAGGATTTTTATCAGTCAGAAGCTTTGATAAATCTCGTAGAAAAACTGCTTGATCAACATCAAGTTCGTTTGCATTATTTTTTTCGCCAACTATATATCCAACCCGTTTTAAAATATTTTCGAATGTATTTTCAGGGTTCCTACCGAAACGTTTGTGATTTAAAGCGGGTTCTTGTGACAAGAACACATCAGAGAACTTTTTACCAACTCTTTCAAGTGACATATTGATAATTCCAATAATATTCACTAATAGAAAGAGATAAAAACGCAACGAATAAAGTATTTCATAACAATATTGCAGCAGATTTCGCGCCAATGGTTTGTTTATTTTCATTTGAATTCACTTACTGCCACTCACAGTTTGTAAAAATTGTCAAATTTATTATTTTTTTTTATAGATTTATTATAATTCCAAGATTTGAGAAGCATTAATTTTTATAAAAATAAAATCATTGTTATATAGTATTTGAAAAAATATGAAAAGAATTAAATCAGTATTATTTCAAAGAAATATTAAAATTGAAGATAAATTATGAATTTAAAGCCAAAAGAAAGGGATGAGATAACAGTATATGTTTTGAATTTTAAGAAATAGAGTCCTCAATGTGAATGGATTCAACTCAAAGTTTTTTATTATACTTTCTTAAACATTTTCAACAATGAAATCAA
The DNA here is from genome assembly GCA_019973955.1 of Trichonephila inaurata madagascariensis. NCBI lineage: Eukaryota > Metazoa > Arthropoda > Arachnida > Araneae > Nephilidae > Trichonephila > Trichonephila inaurata. The sequence continues at coordinate 484,345 of BMAV01023445.1, forward strand.
TAATTGTTTTGACTGTGACCGGTTGCTATGGTAAACAAATGTTTATGTTTTTAGTGTGTGTCTATTTAAAATTATTGTTTTGGAGATAATAATCCACAATCCCCAATCAATCAATCAAAGTATTTTTCTCTAAATATAAAGGAAACTTTCACTGCAGTTTGAAGTAAAATATTCATTTACATTTCATGCACTACCTTTAAATACGTTTATTTAAATTGGGTAATCATGCACTGGGTGTTATTATTTTATAACGGAAAATTTTATATAACTGTACAAATTTAATATTTTTATAATGCTTCTAAATAGTTATATTGAATGGTTTTTGAGGAAGAACACAAAGACATGTTATTTTTGTAAAAAATTAGAGAAACTTTACACAATGTAATTGAATTGTGTGTGTGTGCTTTTTTTAAAATAATTTTTTCATTTACCTTCGTACATTGTTATGAAACATTGTATTTCAGTTATGTTAATGTGTTGTAGCAAATTATTTCAGACATTTTAATCAATAATTACCTGCTGTGAGTATCTAATTTAAGAAACCAATTTTATTTTTTAAGGAAAGGAAATATTGTAAAATATTCATACATTAATAATTCTTAAACTTTGAGTTTTAAACAACTGTCTGTAACATTTTTCATTTAGTTAATTTCTATTAGTTGTGTAATTTTTTTTATGCTTTACATTGAAATAATTACTATTATTTTTGTTGGTGTATCTCTTTTTCGATTTTATTGTTTACATTTAAACAGCATTTTATCACTATGTTAAGAAACATTACTACATTCGCTATCATCTGGCAATATGAATTTTCTTATAAAACTCATATTTTTCAAGCTCTTAAGTTATTCAGAGATTTTCATATATTCTATTTAAATATTTTCAATTTTGCCTTTAAAATATATTTAAAGAGCTGCTATTTTTTAATGTTCAATGAATATAAATGAGTGTTCCATTTATTCCTCAATAAGCTATTTAAATTATTATTATTAGCTATATCTCTCATAACAGCCTTGGTAGAACATAAAATAAGTTCATAATTTGTGAAATTTTGTATATTCATATACATAATATTTATATACGTTTTTTCATCATATTATGAGGGAAAAAATAGTGTAAAAAGTACATAAGATCAATTTTCAGATTTTTTTCTTTTTGAAAACGTGACTTTTTATTATTTTTTTAAGTAAAAAAAATTGATAAATTTAATATTGATAATGTATATCACTAAAACATTTTTAATGATAATCATTATAAAAAAAGTTATTATAAATTTAAATTCAATTATATTGATTTGGTTGATTAGACACCTTTTATTTTCCAAATTTGTTAAAGCAGCTTTTGCGAAAATTAAAATTGCCTTCGTAGCAGTAAAAATGCATTTGACAGTGTCACTTTGTCTTCATTTGAAATATTGCTTAGATATGTCCTGTATATTACATATTAATTTTCTGGAAGTAACTGAAAATAGCTGAGAGATAAAAACATTTCTCATCTTTTTTGTTTTCTGAACATGGGCAATTAGTCTGAAAAGAAATGATAATAGTGTGTGAAATTAGTACTTTTTAATATTGTCTCCAAAATGGAAAGTTTGAAAAAAAAATTACACTTAAATAGCAAGTTCACATTCAAGTTCATTATTATTTTAAAAATTTAAGTATAATATAATATATATATTATGTAAACATGAAGTACAGTAAGGAATGACAATGAATAGAAGCATTATTTATAAAATGGAAAATTACAAATTCTGCACATGCTAGCATTAAAATATGTACAACAAGGAAGAATGAGAACTAATTTAAAGGAAAACTTAACTATTTAAGAAATTTTTTTTTAAAAAAAAAATCTGAATGTATGTGAATATTGATGAAACAGATAATTAAAACTTAATAAACTGCAATTTTTCATTTATTTGGTAACTGAGTAAACTAGTTACACATTGCTAACAAACACAGTTGTTTTTGCAAAATAAAGTTTTCAAATTGATGTTCTATCAATTCTTTTATCAATGCAGAAAACATACATTATAATGCATACATATCATAATGTCTATGAAATAAAGAAAGAGAGAAGATCTTCTTTTAATATTTATTATTTTAAAATATAAAAAGTTTAATTTATCTTTTAAAATAATACAAAAGGTATTTAATTATTATTTATGTTGATTTGTGGAAAGTTATTTTAATATGTAAAATAAATCTGCTTAGGATTAAGATATTCAAGATTTCTGAGTTAAAATATAATTTAGTTCACACTTTTGGTGAGGGAGGAAAGAAATTTCACATATTATGTGCCAATATCTTGTTGTTTTTTTTTATAATGGAAATCTAATACAGTAACTTATTCGTCAAACTGGCAATAAATAAAGCTGTACACTAAAGTAGGACTCACCTGATTTCAAAATTTTAAAACAGAAATAGTAGTTACTTACATTTCTCTAAATTATTATTTCTTCATTCTGTAGTCATTGTTTCGCTTCAAAAATTTTTTTTTTACATTATTTTATTTCTATTTAATTTCTTGCTCTATTGAATGGGACTAGAATATATGTATCAATTTATATATAATATTTCAGGGGAATGAATCTGAAAATTTAATGACATCTGTATATATTTTTCTAACACACTGTATTAAACTTGAATTAATGCTTAATAAAAATGTATTGAGAAAATTACATATCTTTTAATAATTATGCATAGAAATTAAAGCATTTATAATGATTGCTGTTGAACTTATTTTCTGTGTTTTCACGTAAACTGTAATGTAATTCCTTTTTATGTAATACAATTAATAAATAAATATTAAAAAATATTTTTTAATTAATATTTGAAATTACTTCTTTACAGTTTAGGTACCCAGCCAAAATTACCATGGATAGTTTTAAAATTATCAAAGCACTGGGTGAAGGATCATTTGGCTCTGCTTTACTTGTACAAGATATTGTTTCTCAAAAACAGTATGTTGTTAAAAAAGTGCCATTGTTAAATTTGAGTGAAACAGAAAAAGAAGAAGCCATGAAAGAAGTTGAGGTTCTCTCACAAATGAAGCATCCAAATATAATAACATATCATAAATCTTTTGAAGAAAATGGTAATTTATATATTGTAACTGACTATTGTGATGGTGGTGATCTGTACTCAAAAATACAAGCTCAGAAAGGTACTTATTTTAAAGAAAATCAAATCCTTGACTGGTTTGTGCAGATATGTTTAGCCGTCAAACATGTTCATGATAGACGTATTTTACATAGAGATATCAAAACTCAAAACATTTTTTTAACAAAATCAGGTATTGCTAAATTAGGAGATTTTGGTATAGCCCGTGTATTAAACAATACATCAGAACTTGCTCGAACGTGTATTGGAACTCCATATTATCTTTCTCCTGAAATATGTGAAAATAAGCCTTATAATAATAAATCAGATATATGGTCTCTTGGATGTGTATTATTTGAACTAACTACTTTAAAGCATGCATTTGAAGCTAAAAACATTAAAAATTTGGTATTTAAAATTATTAAAGGATCTCTTCCTCAAATACCTGATATATACAGCCCTGAATTAAGAAGTCTTTTGGCACAAATTTTCGTACGAAATCCTCATGAAAGACCATCAGTAAATGCTATATTGCGAAAACCTATTGTGGTTGAGAGAATTTATAAATTTTTGAATGAATCTAAAATTAAGGAAGAATTTAATAGAACATTGCTTCAGAAAGCTACTACAAAATCATCACATTCTCAAGGTATAAAAATTACAAATCCTGCTGCAAAATATGGGGTTTCTGTGGCTAGGAAAAAACCATCAAAATTGTCAACAAAGAAAGAAATATGTAAAGGAAATGAAACAAATTTAAATTATAAAAATTTAATTCCTCATAAAATCCCAACTGTTGCTTATAAATTTAAAAGTAAGTTACATAATGGGAAACAAGTTAAATGCTCTTCGATTAATATTATAAATAATAATTTATGTACTAAAAATTCTGATGACAATCCCACAAATGAAGAAGCTGAAGTTATTGAAAAAAATTCTAGTTCTGAAGTATCAACTACTAATAAATCTATTATTGAGCTTTCTTCAATTGAATTGTGTGAAGCGTCTCATAAAATAAACTTTCCTGCACTGTTACCATCTGAAAATAAAGTTGTTTCATCTGAATCAACTATTTTAACAAATTTCTCTGATACTGCAGAAACTTTACAATCTGCTGATTCAAATTTTTGTTTGACTAATTACTTTGATAATACTTCTCAAAAAACTATACATGAAGTTAATTTACCAGTTATTAAGAATTCTGTTAATCGAAGACCACAGTGGTCAAAAGCCAATTCTGATTTTTTATCTAATTTACCTCTTGAAATGACTGGTTCTCAAATGGAAGCAACTACAAAAAATGATAGGATCATTATTCATCAAAACAGACCTCATTCTGCCCCACACATTGGCAGGAAAGCTAATTTTTATTTAAAAAACAGAGAATCTTTATCTAATCAAGTTCATTTTTCAAACATTTGTGAAGCTTCTTGTCCAGTTGTCAATATTTCTACTGATGGTGCAGTTCATTCGAATTCTCTTATTTCTTCACCTCACCATATTGTTAATGAAGTAGATGAAAAAAATTGTTTGCGAATAAATTGTAAAACTCCAGAACATATCAGTGAAAAACATTTAATCTGTGATGAGGAAAAACCTTTAATCCATAATGATGAAAAACATTTAATTTGTGAAAAATCTCATAATGATACAATTATTCAAAGCATAAATTGTTCCTCTGATCTTTCAGAAAATATATTTAATTCTAACTGCTCATCAAAAAATGCAATTTCCAATGTTATAGAAGAAAATAACATCAAAACTAATTATTCATTGAAGAATAGAACATTTAAAGTCATAACCAAAAGAATCAATGGTAAAATTGAAAATCAAGAGAATTTTGATTCATATACATCACTTCCTGAACAAACAGATATTTCTTTACCTAAAATTATTCCAAAAACCTCAACAATTACCAAAGTATTTCAGAATTATTGCATAAGTACTCCTGTATCCATAGAAGGTTGTGGTGATTTCCACTTGCCAGTTGTTACAAATAAATTAGAATGTCAAGAAATTGATAGAAATAAAACTTATTTGGTAGCTAGGAACAATCCTAATGTAATTAATATAATCCACCTACCAACTTTGACTGAAGAAAGAGCTGAAACCTCTGATAATGAAAATTCCCTGAAAGAAAATATAAACAACAATAATTCGTGTGTTTTAAAAGATTTATCATCTGTCATTACACATAAAGATGATGATTTATTGGAAAAATCGAACATTTCATTATTTAAAAATAAAGTTGAGGTTGGTATTCAATGTGATATGGTAACTTATGATGAATCAAATAAAAGAACTTTTGATAGATTTTATCCATACATTCAACATCATTCACCTTACAGTATTATCAAATCTTTTCAATTCCTCAACCAACATATGAAAGGTATAAATTTCCATTCCCTTCCTGATTTGAGGAATTTAAACTGTGATTCTCAATCATACTGCTCAGATAAAGCTCTTGGTGCTGGAATCTCATCTCTTTCATTAAATGATGTAAGTGTTAGATTTTTTAATAATCTCTCCTTTTGAATTTTTTATTTAGTAGTATCTTGAACTTAATAAATAATAATTGCTTAATATTGATTTAATTATAGAAAACATGTTTGCAATTATCTTTATCACATCTTTTTTCTTCAGCTAAGCAAATCTTAATTAACTGACAGAGATAGATTGAAATTGTAAAGGTTTAAGGTTCAACTAACACTTGGATTTAATTTATGTTCGAGTTCATTATTATTTTGATAAAAATCGGGATAGGAAATCCCGCATTACATTATATAAATCTATGCCATTTCTGTTTTCATTATTATGCTTATCGTAAAATAAATTCTGAAGAATATTTTGCATTTTTTCCCCAGTAATAAGTAGCATTTTAAGCAAGCTTTTTCAATATTAATGACCTATGTAAAAATTAACAATATTTTGGAGAAATATATGTTCAAATACACGAAAAAGAGTATGCTGATATTGTACAAATAAAAAAAAACTTTTTTTTTTAGTTTTTGTGTAATTAGGCAATTATTTACTAAATTTAATCTTTTTTTAATAAATTATATTACTTCCACAATTATGTAATTTTAATTCATAATTTCTAATTTATATCTGTCTTAGAACTATATAACTCTACATTTCTTATTATTTTCAGGCAAATACTTCAGAATCTACGGAGTTTTATCAGACTGCTTTATCCATACAAAAGGACAGCTTTGAAGAGGAGGAGGATAATGACTTGTTTGATGTGTGTCAATCCCTTAGATCAGTTTTGCAGTCTCAAAACTTTGATTCACGATCAATTAGTAGTTCATGGTCACTTGGTAATTTTTTTCTTTTTTTAGTATATTTTTAAATAAGTCATGTATATGATTTTCTGTAATTAATTAACAAGTGGCTATAATTTCTCTTAGTTGTTGAATTTTTAAAATAAAAGAATAATTCATGAGAGAGAGATGTCAGATGATTTTATTTTACTGTCAAATTTAGTAACAAAAATAGTCACAAATTGTTAAAGAATAAAATAAGTTATATATAACAGTCATACTTCATTGCAGTTATATTGTGCAAAGGTGTTGTCTTGCAACATATACACAGTAAAAAACAAGTTGATTAATTCTTCTTTCTGTGTAAATTTGCATAACTTTTGATTAAGCCAAAGTTGTTGTTTTTTTAAATATCTATTTGGATGTTTTTAATACTTAATCCAAAGTACATATCTGTATAATTTAATGTATATATAGTTGATTGTGTTTAAAATTAAGGGAACTTCTACTCTGGACTTATTTATATCCAGAAAAACTGGACATATTTTAATAAAATTAATTACATATAAGTTCTTAAAATTTTAAAAAATTCATCAGTTCTGGTGTGGTTGATCAATACTGAAAAGTTTAAAGGTGAGGTTACAAGATAAAACAAAAAAAAAGTGTTAATAAGAGTATGTAGTCTTCTTTCCATATAGCTCATTTAACCTTCTGAAACAGTAATCCTTGAAATTTGGGCTCATGTGGGTGCATGAAGTTTACAAGACAACTAAGAAGCTTTTACGCTCCTTAATGGATAAATGTCAATATTCATTGTTCATTTTGGCTCTGGAACTTTCCAACCATTCTCGATAAGTTTGGTTTTATTAAATTGTCGCTTATAAGTTACATGCAACACTGAGCATTACATTCAAGTCTTGTGCAGACTGCATTTATGACTGCCCATTCTGAAATCCCATAATGATTTTCCATTTCATTCTATTATTGACACATTGATAGTTAACTCATTTTGACTATTTGCTTCTGAATTCCACTGAATATTGGGGGGGGGGGCCCCTTAGCTATCTTTGTAGTGTGTGGTCAAAGGAAAAGCAACAAAAAGTTGACCCTTACACTTACAGAGAGTTTTCATCATGCAATTCCATCAATATTTTTATTTTTGGAAAGAGAGGGGAGACCTCTTAGCTGTATTTGTAATTACTTAAAATATTTCAAAATATTCTTCTTTTCTTTTAAGTTTGAATCATTAATTTTGGTTAGTTTTGTGGTATTACTTTACTTATTTTTTACATGAAGCATAAATTGAGAACTACTAATGAAAATTGTAAATTATATAATTATTTCACACCCATTTTGGTAGATTTATGTGTTTACTGATAATTTTTATGACTTACGTTGTTTTTAGAAGAAAGTATTGATCCATTTGGAGATATTGAGCAGCTACGTGCGGACTTAGAAAATAAACTTGAGATTGATGTTTTTTTAAGAGGTAAGACACTTTTGAACTTAAGACATAATTTTACTTAGCATATTAATTACATAAAATAAAATATTTTTTCAGCAACTTGCTATTTTAATAAAACATTTGAATAAATTTTTAAATGATGTTTAGATTTTGAGCTTGATTCTTGATATTGTTACAAAACTGTCAAAATTTCATTGTGGCTATTAAGTTTTAAAAAAGTATTATGGTAAATTGATACAGAATGTGAAAATTGTGTTTTAAAGAGTTATTTATTAAAGTGAATAAGATCTTTCTTATATGTCTGTTCATGTGAAATTTTTATCTAAATCATGTTTGTCTATATTTACTCGAAAGTTTATTTTTTAAGTTGCTGAGAAGTTAAAAATATGATAGTAAATAATTAAATGTTGAACAAAAAATAAATTATAAGTAATAAATATCATTTTTAAAAGTAACATTACAAAATGATAATGTGTGCACTAATTTTTTCTCTAATAATTTTAGCTGTTTCCTTATTGGTGGATTTGCTTAAAGTTTTTTTTTTTCTGAAAATTTTCTATACATCTAAAATACATTTCTGTGTGTGTGTCCCCCTCCTTTAGTAGTATATTTACTGTAGCAAATATACCAGTAGGGATTACTGAATATTATAAAGGGAGGGGATCTAACAAAGCAAACAATTTCTGGTATACACAGTATGTATTTTATCATTAAGATGCAAAAATAAAATTTTAAAATAAGATAGCTTTGACTATTGTTTTTAGTTTTATTTAACATTACAAGGTTATGTAACTGAAAATTATATTAGGCTTTTTTTATAACAAACATATAATTTTGAAACTCTACTAATTAATTCCAGCTTTATTAATGTCTTATTAAAAATGAGTAACAGTTATTATCTCATAAATATGAATTGTATGCAGTATAAAATTCAGTGCTGTAAATTTTAATTTACTGATATTATTTTTTTAAAAAAAAACGTTTCCTCTTTTTTGCTTGCTAGCTTGTAAATAAGATTTAAATTTACATGATAATTATGTCAATTTTTAAAATATGAATGCGTTCACATTAATAAATCAATTGTATTAAACTGTAAGTACTATATGCATTGATAAGAATTTGATAAATTGATATTTTGTTCAATAAATTATAGTCGTAGTTTGGTTTTTTTTTTTCCCTCCCTTAGCTTATAAGAAGATACGCTTACTTTTTGAAGATGGAAAAGATAAGAACTCTGAAGTCAAAAATTGTATTTCTGGATTGCTAAAACCAGAATATGAATACTTAGCAAATGATATATTAAATTTAATAATTAAAGAAGAAATTTACATCAATAACTTTATTGAAAATGAGTGATTTAAAATCATATAAATGAAATATGTAAAGTATTACATAGGTTCCTGTTTATTCTATAAATATAGAATTAAAATTATTGTATTCAAACAGGAAAAAAATCTGATTCTTTTTTATTGAAATGAAAATTGTAATTTTGACTTTATTTGTATAATATTAACATTCTTAAAGTTTCAAAAACAACACAATTGACGAAAGTATTCGAAAATTATTTTAACTATTCAAAATTAAATTATCCATTCTTCTTTATTGCTTTTAATATTAATCGCTTCATTCTTAAAGATTTTATATTGTGAAGCTAAAGCAGTAAAATACCTCATAAGTTTGTAATAAACATTTCATCAGTTTGTAAATTTTAATTTTTAGTTTAAAATCAGTTATACAAATTTCAGTAACATGATGCAACTTAAAAAAATATTGGGCTTTTTGTGTGTGCATAAATTCTATAAGAATATAAATATACAAAAGTTAACTATTTTAAGATCATAATGTGGTTTTTGGTATAAATTCTGTAAGAATATAAATTTACAAATGTTAAAACTATTTTGAGAATACATAAGATAATTAAACCTGATATTAAAATGAATTCAAACTAATTTTGCTTGTAAAACTCAAAAACATAACAGTAACTCTTTAATTGTATTTTTATAACTTCTGCTTAACATACATCAAAACAATTTTATTTAAATAAATAATATTTACTTTTTTTAATGGTCAACGACTCTAATTTTTTTACAATATGAATTACTTTTATTTAAAAAAAGATCTAAACATATAAAAATTTCAGTAATAAATAATTTTTTTTTTTTTTCTATTTTCATTTGCATAACAAATATAACTTGTGTATAAAATTGGATTGCATCCATCTCATATGATTTTTATTATAAATGTAATTATTATATGTAATTATATAATAGGTAATTATTTTAATGGTAGATAAAGGTGTTTTTCAGAAATTAATGTCCTGTAATGTTACATTTTATTTTTCTTTGCTACTAAAGTTTCGTTATTGTTTAATAGAAGCATTCAATATATGGCTTTTTGTCAGTAATTGTAATTTGGTATGTATATTTTATAAAATTCTGTTTTTATAATTTGTCACTTCTATTTTGGTCAAAGACACAATCTCATAAATGTGAATTAATAGAAACTTGTAAATATTGTAAATACACTTAGTTTTTTTCAATGAGTTTTTTTTTATTTAAAAATTTCTAACAATTTTTATGTTGACTTATAATTGAATTATAAATGTAATTGCAAGTAAAATCTTTGTTTTACTATTAATAAAGTCTATTAATGATTCTAATTTAAGGCTTTTTAAACTACTTTTTTTGTGTGTGTGATTTAATTTGTGTTTTGAAAAACTATTTTAGTTGATTCTTAAAGTGTAGGATTTTATGTGCTGATTGATTGGTATTCATAGTAATATTTCTTTGTAACAGTTTACTTTTAAATTGTTATACTGAAATGCAAACTGTATATATTTTAAATTTTCATGAAATTCAATATTTAACAGTTTTGATATTTATTTTTCACTCATTGTAGAATAAAAATATACATAGTAAAGCATTCTAGTCTGTATTTTATGTACAAGTCAAATAAAATGTTCATATTTTCAATATTAAATTTTCTGTTTGTTTTTTTCATTTACATAATATTTCTTTTATATTCCTTTGACAATGTAGCACACTCTGTCACTTCTGAATTAATTTTGAAAAAATCTGAAATCCTTTAGATATTTTTTTTCAATTGCACTCAAAGGCTTGAAAGTATTCTAATGAGCCATGCAATAGGTTTTAATAAATTTTTAAAGTAAGTATTGAAATAGTATTTTTTATTTCATTTGAATTTTATGTACTGCTAAAAGGCTTGTGTGAATATGCATTGCATTAAAGCAAAAGTAGAAATTTGGAAATAATAATAAAAAAAAAAAAATTAATACTTTAAGTACAATGTGTATTGATATGTATATAAACATTCTTTCTCATACGAAACTTATTTTGATTTTTACTGACAGTGATTTTATAAATCATAACAATGCTGTAAGTAATCATTTTTAACACAGCTATATCCATTATTTCTAAACTATATTTCAAGAATTTAAAAAAGAAATTCTACAATATTCTGAAGTATTATTCCTCAAAAAGACAGAGATAGTATTATACTTAGTCACAGATGTTAAAAACAGGGTACTTAACAAAATATTTTCAATAAAACAATAGAATATTTTCTTAAAATTGAAGATGTTAAATTTATCCATCACAGCTAAATCCTTCATACATATTTTTTACTACTACTTTGTTTGAAAAGGGATTAAAGTATTTATTTTCAAAATATAAACCCGCCATTTTTATCAGTGTTTTTTTTTTTTTCTGACCTTTTTTTCTTGTTTATAACATCTTTGTAAAATGATCATGAATGTGTTGACTCAAACTTATTTTGACAAAATAAAGTATTAATAGTTCTGAAACACATCTATGCTCTTACAAAATTACAGAGACACAGTCTGTAGTAAAATTACTTCTGCTTTGTGAAATTGTAATGAATAATACCTTTAGTTTATATATAAAAAATATTATAAATAATGCTATTTTGAAATAATCTTGCATAGTTGATTGTCGCTTGATACCTTCACATTTATGAACAGAATATTTTTTAATTCCCAAATGTTTTTTGGCTAACATCATTAACAATTTGTTGTTTTTAAAAAATGTGTTAAAATAATGCAAATAATTTTGAATTTCAAAAACAATTTAGCTATTTAATTTAAACATCTCATTAGAAACAAGTCATCATTCATGAAGCAATACTTTTTAGATGAATTTTATTTCTTCAGTAACTATCTACTAACTTCTCCTTATATATATTATATCTGCTGCTATAATTTTAGTTCTAACAGTCATGGGGGGGATGAAATAAAGAATATAATGCATTTTAGTTTCTTGAGGTTGGAAATAAGTCTCAGTATAACTTTCCAACTTATTTTTAAAAGCGGATTTGTAAGTATAACAAGTTCAATATTGTAATAAAGAATAAAATAGTATTTTTAAAGAATTGGTTTCAGAAATAATAATAGTAGCTGTAGTAGTAAATAAACTTTTCTTTTTCTTTACTTTCTATGTAATTTAAACTCTTATTAATTTTCATTTCAATAGAATTATCCTTTAAAATGTATCACATTCCATTTTTTTAAAGCTTTATTTTTAATGAAAAATATTTAGATCGACTGACAGAAAAGTTGTTAATAAAATATATATATGATTAAATACTTTGTATCTTTAGAACACAGTTTTAAAAAATTACGAAAGGTTCCTTAATGGAAAAGGAAATAAATATATGTATATCTTTAACATTATAGTGTAGTATGGTCTAATTCAGGGTTGTCCAACCAGTGGTCCTCATGCTCTTTTCAATAAAAATTTGTGACTTTATAAATTACATAAGATTGCAACTAAATATACTCATAATAACATTATAAATACAAATGCTATCACATGTTATTAAATTATAATCAATAATTTTTTTAAGTTTAAAACGTTCCATAAGAATCTTTTCTCAAATACTTACAGTTTTCTATATACAGTGGGAAGGTTGGTATATATTTATCGAACACTGCCACTTATTTCTGGATAAAATGACACACATGTGATTGCTCTTGTTTCCTATACTTTATATGCTATAAGTACATTGAAATGGCTTTCAAAATTCAGTTGCAAACAGGTGTTTGTGAGCAATTTGATGAGTAAAAAATTGTGATTATAATATTTAAATAATTTTTACCAAGCAACGTATGGAAAGTTAAGATATATATGTAAAATTATTTAACTACCAGACTACAACAAAGAGAACTGTGATGAAATAATAAAAGCCATCAGAAAACATTTGAAGAGTAAAGATAATAATTTCAAATGTTATCCTATGTGGCAATATACAGAAGTATGAATGCTGCTAATGCAGTTCAAATTATAATGTTCATTTAAAGTATGAGTGACAAATATAATCTAATCAAAGAAATGGCTTCTTTACTGCCATTATAAAACATAGTCGAATCAAAATATTTATGTGTAGTACTGAAAAATTTGACATTTGCTCTATTCATTGAGAACATACATGGCTTTGCTACTGATGTTGCTCCTATGACAACAGGTAAAAAGATGGAATAATTAATCAAAGTCGATACAATTTTATTCCAAATTTATATATGTTGAAAAATTACAGTAGGAGGAAACAAAAAATTATGTGCAAAACCTTTGAAGATAGACATCATCTTGTAGACTATCAATAAGGCTGTAAATCTCATATGGGACTAGGAACTGAATTATTGCAATTCCAGTAATTTTTAAGATTTATAAATATTGACTATAGGGAAATTATTAACTTTCCAAAATGATTGTTGAAATGTTGATCTCCAAAGCAACACAAGGGGCATTGGAGAAGGACCTTGTAATTTAGAACTACAGTCAATGACGAGGGTTACAGCTGAGCTGGCACCTAAAATTTCAAACTTCCACATCGAGCTATTTTATTTATTTATTTTGAAGTAGGATATTTAGGCCAAAGAAAAATTTCCAAAAGGTTCCATTTATGAAATGAAATTGAATCATATTTGTGTCTTATCAATACAGAGTTTAAAATAGAACTAATCTATAAAACTCTCAGATTATATACAAAATATATATATATATATATTTGAGCATTTTAATGTGCTAGTTAGTGTACTGGTTGCCAAGAGATCATAGCATCGAGCTTGTAGTCAGTGATGTTGTAATTAAGCCATATGTTAGAATCTTGATATCACTAAATACCTATCATATAGAGGGGTTGATGCATTTTAAATCAATCGTAGCTTGAAACCCTTACATTGGCAGGGTGTAAATATATAAAAGGTGCAAGTGAATATTCAAAAAGTGATTGCTTTGATGAAAGTATAGCATTTAATCATATATAACAGTTATTTCCCGTCCTTTTTAATTACAATATATATGCAAATAAAATATATTAAAAAATTATAATGATACAAAGCCTATTGATGACTTCTGCAACATACATCCTTAATAATCAAATTGGGTGTCAAGAGACAATTCTAAACTGTCTTAAGATTCTTTAATGTTCTAGATCAGTGATTCCCAAAGTGGTCTATATAGACCCCCAGGGGTTTATGATGACCTGCAAGGGATCCACGTAAGCAAAAAAATAATTTGGGGTCCATGAGGTGTAAGTGAGGGTCTATGATAGTGGTTCTCATTAAACTAGATCGTGACTTTAATTTTAAAAGAAAATTTAATCAAGTGGAAATCAAATTTTACTTATTTAATAGATTTATTTACTAAGTTTAATGAGGTTAATTTGCACTTACAAGGTGACAGCATATTTTTTTTTTTTTAAACTGGAACCATTTAAGCATTTCTTTCCAGAGTTAAGCTAAGAAAGTATAGTACTGGAGGTCCCTAATTTTCTCAATTTGTAACAGATAATCTCTCAGGAAGTTTTAACCTACGTTTAACTGTCTTTTATTCAGATTTTGAAACCAGGTTTGAGAATGCTTTGACTATGTTAACACCATAGTAGGCAAGGAATTTATATGGTGACATTGAAAAAAAGTCACATGACAATAGGAACTGATCGTAATATGCATTAATAAAGAGCATTTAGAAATGGGTGTCAGCAGTTTTGGCTTTAAAAAGGCAAACCTGTTGTTTGTCCCAAATTATGGAATATCATGAGAATGTTTTTAATTGGTTTTTCCTAGTGAGAAGGAGTTTCAGCATGGTTTCCAATCTCCAGAAGAAAAAAAACTGTACACTACTAATAGAGGAGATTTAAGGTTAAACCTAACAAGATTGATACCAAATGTTGAAAATTTGTTATTGTAACACTAGATTTATCCCTCTCCTTAAAATCATTTGTTTTCTGTTTATTTTATTTAACGGTTATTTTATATATTAATTAACTTTTAATTTAATTAACATGTACTGCTTAAATTTTTTAAACACTATACTTTATTATTTAGAAATTTAATTCTTTTAAAGTAGTAGTGCTAGCTGTCAAAAAGACATTTAAGTTGATAAATTTGCAAAAATTCAATATTAATTAAGCAGGGATCTACCCACAACCAAAAAACAGGGCAAGGGGTCTGTGAGACAAAACAGTTTGGGAACCTCTGTTCTAGATCAACATCTAAAATAGATACAAGATTTCTGGAGATTACACTTTGTGAAAAAATTAAAGAATTTCTAATTCTTCCAAAAACCAAAAGAAAACAAGTAGCCAAAATTAATTTCTACACTATTAAAATTCGTACGTAAACAAACGTATCTATCTTTGTTTGTATGTACTTTTTTCTCGAACCGCACGACGCAGAAACTCGCCGATGGTACCAAAAGATCGGGAATGATCCGTTTTTATATTCCGATATTGCAATTAGTTAAAAAGATATTAATTAAAACCGTTTTTGGAATTGAGCTTAGAAAAGTTCCGATTTTTTAAAGTTTTTTTAAAAAACCATCCAATTCTTCCTATCAAACTCGGAAATAACTACAAAATTGAAAAGACCATTTATTTCGCCACGATATGGCATAATTTTTTTTTACAAAATAATGGTATTTTCAATTTTTTACGATTTTTTCTAAAATGAGTCAAAATCTATACGTTTTTATGAAAATGATTTCTAAATCATTCCCTTTCACGTTAATGAATGGATATTTCAAACTAAAAAAGTTCATGATTTTCTCTTTTAGAATCAGTCATTTAAAAAATAAAATGTCGAAATCTTTTTTTTTTTACGATTTTTTTCAAAAAATACTCAAAATTTTAATTAAACATTTAATAACTTCTTCATTTACGAAAATGATCTCACGAAACTTTTTTTTCCTTGTGTAGAACAATATTATCCGTAATCTGTACAAAGATTAAAAAATTGCTTAAAAATTATAGATTTAAAAAAAAATTGTGTTTTACTTCTATTAGCCTTTTTACGATAATCTAATGAAACAGTATTTCTCTCTCTCTCTCTCTCTTTTTTTTTTTTTTTTTTTTTTTTTTTTTTGTTTAAAAATTACCGTTGTTTGTAATCATTGTGTGACGTTTGAAAGCGTTAACTGAAAAATTAAGCCTTCAAAAAAATAAAAACTTCAATAAAAAACTCGATTTTACTTAATACGACGGCTGAAAGTTTTGCGCCTACGCGACAAAATCGGCGAAGGTCACTCTTTTCGTGGAAGGGGAGCGGGTACCATTGAGTGATGAAAGATTACGGGAATTTCCCTGTTTTATGCTCTGTCATCACTTGAGTTATTTGTTGTGTATATTCAATTCATTACAGATAAACGTTTCAAAGAGTGCAAGCTTTTATTTTATTTTTATAACAACCGATAATTTTCATTCTTAAGGAATGATTTATTGAAGAACAGAAGAATAAACACCTTAAAATAAAAATAATATTTTTATCACATAGTACAGTGCTCCTCAACCTTTTTATCACTGCGGACCGGTCAACGTTTGATAATTTTACCGCGGCCCGCTGAGGGTGGGACACGTTGATTGTTTATATTTTAGATTGTTTTGATTTAACAATTTTAATTTATTTACATTTATATATATAAATATGCCTTCCGAACAAAATATAGTTACACCAAAAATGAATAGAAGTAATTTAACGTGGAATATAGAGTGATTTCCGTGGAAAGTTGCGCAAATCCGAGAGAAATGCACCACTTTAAATAAAATGGCAATAATTTGATGTTCTTTAGGTGGCCCGGCTCCATTTGATCCAAGGACCGGTACCGGTCCACGGATCACTGACATAGCAGGGCCGGCTCTAGCAGTTTTGCTACCCCGGACAAAAATGGAAAATGCCGCCCCTCTCCCCAAAGCAAAAAATTATAATATATATATATAATCCTAATGTCCTAAAAAATACAAAAGAATTCGAAATTAGGCATATAATTACTCGCTATGATTCACTGGCGTAGCTAGTACTGAGTGAACCCTGTATCCAAATTCCTTGAGGACTTTTTTTTTTAAAGGGGGATCTTTACATATTATGATGTTTTGCTTACACATTTTGAGGCCCCGTATCATTGATACGGCTATAGGTACGCATTTGTAATGATTTCTAACGAGTAAAATGCAAGAAAAGAAATAGCAGGCTAATTTCTTCGAAAAAGAGTCTACTGATGGTGGGGATCACAAGCGCTTTTAATTTAACTTATGGTAACTATACTCATGACTAAAATAAACCATCTCCTGTGGCTCTCTATCTGCTTAATACCCTTGTCCTCTTTAGAAAAGCTGGCACCAGATGTCGCATGGGTGAATTGATTGATTGATTGATTGATTGAATTTTAACGTCGCACTGTTCAGCTACACGAGAGCTTTTGGCGACGGACCACGTAATTTTGAACCATGGTCAAGTGACGTGGATGACACCTGAGCTGGCACCCCCTCTCATAACTACCACACCAACGGGAGGACGTTTCAGCTCTCGACAGATTTAACGTGCATCGCTGCCCTACACGGCGGGTCTTTAGTGGTATTGGGCTCGAACTCGTGACAAGGCAAGTCACGGTCTGATACCTATACCACTCGGCTACCGCGGCCACGTCGTATGGGTGAAAGGAACGTCCGTTGTGATGTCCGTCCGTGTAAAGGAATATCCGTTTTCTTGGATGGGGAGAAAGTTACCAATGAAAGTTATGTAAACATATCAACTTTCATAATTTAACATATACTCCCGCCTTGAACCCTTCAAGTTTCAATGTAAAAGAAAATTGACAATAAACATGTAGAGTACAAAATACGGAAATTAGATACTTTAAATGTAGTACCAAATTCACATCTAATAATATTTCAGGAAATATATCACATTTTTTGTAACATAAAAAAATATTTTTCAAATTTGATCCAAATGCCACCCTTAAAATTTGCCGCCCCAGGCAGGGGTCCGGTTTGTCCAGCCCTAGAGCCGCCCCTGGACATAGTATATTTTCTTTTTGAATGATTTTATACGGTGGATGTAGATAAATTTCCTGCCTTTTTACCTTTTTATTCTTATATATTTTTAAATCGATGCTTTTAAATAAAAATGATTCTTTAAAAGTTCATACTTTGATCTTTTAGAATCAGTGATTTAAAAAATAAAATGCCGAAAACTTTTTTTTTTACTAATTTTTAAAAAAAACTCAAAATTTAAATCAAACATTTAACAACTCCTTCATTTATAAAAATAATTGCATGAAACTTTCTTCCCATGTGTTGAACATTTAAAAAATGCTCATATAATTTTAACTCAACATTTAATACAGTTGTAGAATTTTGTAAATTTAAAAATTTCTACTTTTCTGTCTTTTTTCAATATACAATTATTTTTAAAAAAGGTACATTTTCGTTTCTGGGTGCTAAAAAATTGCAAAGTGTGTGAGTGAATTTTAAAGTCGCACTCTGTTCACCTACTCGAGAGCTTCTGATGACGCACCTCGAAATTTTTGAACCATTGTCATGTGACGAGGACGACAATTTGAAAAAAATAATAATAATGGAAGTGGTGATTTTGTGAAGGGAAGGAAAAATTTATAAAAGTAGAGAATGCCCGTGCAGCGTCGGGTCATGCAGCTAGTTTACTGTGTATGATCATTGTACTCTTCAATGTATGTAAAAATGAAACATTAGATAAGCTCTCTAGAATATGATGAAACTAATCCATACAACCCTAACAATGCCTTATTCAGATTTTAAATAACTTACAACTGTGTTTTAAGATCTACACAATATATTACTACTAATATGCAAGAAAATACCTTCCCCCTTGCCTAATATTTATTGACATATATTAAGTTGAGTTAAAAGTCATTACGTTCTTTTGCAACAGCTGCCAGAGGTGCAGTTTCTAAAATGCTTGAAGCAATTGCAATAGTAGTTGTTACGTCATTGATTAGTTGATAGTTTAAACTTCATTGTAAAGAACAAATCAAGTTTTGGATATTTGACAGCTTGTTGAATATAGAAGACCAAACTATTCATTTTCACCGCATTGTACTGTTTTATTTCCATAAAGGGAAAAATGTGCATCAGCTTGTGAAAGAAGTGATGCTCTACAACAGTGGCGGCGCGAGACCTGAACTTAATGTGGGTAAAATACATTTCGCGAGGCCCTCTGGTGGCGTAAGAAGAGGTTTTATAAAATAAAAAACCAATTTTTATTCATAAAGAAAAAAAACCAAACTTTTTACTCATATTTATTCGGCACATTAAACAATTGTGAAAAAAAAAATTAAAGTAAAAATTTCTACTTTTAGTTTTGCTGAAATTCTAAATGATTGGTTCGTAATTTATATTGGATGCTATATCTTCTTCAATAAATAAAATTGCCACAGCTGAAAGTTTTTCCTGTGGCCCTTTGTATTTCTTACATCATTTTATATCAGTTTTGATTTTGAGAAGTTCCTCCTAGCAGAAGCGTTACTTACCGGTGTTGTTAACAAAATTCGAAAGACATTGTAAATATTTGGAAAAATTTCTTCCAAATCGTTCTCTATGACACATTGAAGCAGATGTTTCACGGCTGTAATGGTGTTGGGTAAATTTGGGATCATATTTTGTAATTCTTCATATAATTCGTAAGGTTGGAAGTCACTGCTCTCACCTACTTGTAGGACTGTGTAAATCTTGACAGTTTTTTAGTATTTGCTCTTTTGGAATATTTTTTAACTTGTTTAAATCATAGAGAAAACCAAAATTTTAAAAATGTTGATTTAAAGACATAAATCTTGAATCCATATTGCTTATCACAGAATCAATCATGGTATTAAAAACGTCTGTTTCATACCGGCTTTTGACAGACTCTATTGATTGATCGCCGCCTTCATAATCAATTTTTCTTTTCCTATTGGCTACCCTTTTATTGTTAAAATCTTTTGGCAAATCATAACTGCTTTTCTCAATAAACTTACGAGCGTCAGACAAGCACTTTCCGAATCCAGTTTGTCGATACTCTTTGGTCCAGCTACAAAATGTACGCAAATGCTCAAGAGTAATTCATAAATGGGCTTGTACAGATTGCCATAATTTGCTTATGGTATTGACACGTGTTAATAACTCATACCATATACATGTAATGATACGATAAATTCCAAACTGAGAATTTCATTTAAAACGGAATCGCAATCACTGAGTGCGTCAGATAGTTCCATTTGGTTTTTTAAGTTTTCTATACATTCAACAACATGATCAAATTGTAGTAATGCGGTCTTCACCGCCTCGATTTTGCTTTTCCACCTTGTGTCTGATAAATGCTTAATAGTAATCTTTTTTATCTTTGATAATTTTCCAGCATTTGCTGGGACATCAAAATAGCAACAAAAGAGAGAGAGAGAGACCACACGATAGAAGTGATAACTTCAAATTTTATAACGTTATTTCAGGGATTAGTGTTAGGTAGATAAAAAACAAGGGAATATTAGTATTGCCAAATAAAATTATTTATCCATATGTCTGTACTCATAAAGTAATATTTTTTGCGAAATATACAATCATATTTGTGAATTAATTGTATTCTAAGAAGGAAACAATGTTGGTTTATGGTAGCTGAAATAGGTTATAAATACTTTAGATTCAAAATTATTTAAATATCTAAAAAAAACTCTGTCAAGCTTTGGTGCGTACTTTGTCGAGCTTTCATTTAGATCATTTGACATAATTAAATTGAATTTTGATTTTAAAAAAATCTACTAAAGGCTTTGATTTGTCTTTCGAAAAATCTAGATTAAAATCCCCACTTAAAATTATAGGCAGTTTGTTCAGAAGAGTTGATCCGTCTTCACAGTATAGGCAACTAAATTTTTGAGATTGAATTCGGTATTTTTCTCTACACTTTGATTTGGTGAAATATATATATATAAATAGTATAACCATTAGAATTATTTCTCCATTTTCTGCTCTACATTTCACTGCACAAATTTTTCCGAAACATGACTCGTTAAACAAAAATGATTTAGTAGTATTTGATGCTACATCCATTTCTGAAGTGACACAAGTTGTCATATCTCTCTTATTTTTATATATAGCAACTCCACCAGCCTTGTGATTATGTCTTTGGAATTTAGCAATACAATGAAAATTTAGAACATCTATGTTTTCTTCATTATTTATTCAAGTTTCTGTGAAAAGTAATATAGTTACATATTGCATAACACTGTCATCGAGATCCACTGCCGAGAACTCAAACGTCCTGCCGTTGGTGTAGTGTGGTAGTTAGGGATGCCAGTTCACGTGTCGTCCTCATTACTTGACTATGGTTCAAAATTACGAGGTCCGTCACCAAAAGTCCTCGTGTAGCTAAACAGTGTGACGTTAATATTCACTCACTCAGTCATCGAGATCCAAAGCATGTGCACGTTAACTTTGACAATTCAAAGAATATATTAATGCTCCCTTTTTTGTGGAAATAAAGTTTGTGGAGATATCTGTGATTGCTTTAAGTTTGTTTTGTGATAACCTTTTAAATTCATCATGTAGATCTCTGAGAGATGTAGATTCTCTTAGGCCATGGAAGAATTTTGGATCGGAATTTTCCGTAACAATGTAAAGTCCTTCAAGACGTGTTGCTCTTGATAACGCAACATATACCAATTGTTGGGAATGTGTCTTCTCATACTTATAAAAAGTTTTGAATAACTTTACATTGTTACGGAAAATTCCAATCCATTGTTACGAGCGTTACAAACCCGAGAGTAATAATGCTTGGTTTTTTATAAAACGCATCATTCAAGTTCACTCCCCTGCAAAATGCGCCTAAAGAAGTTATCACTTCAAAAATCTTCTGAATAAAACCAAAAAAATATTTTTGTTGCCACTGACGAATTAGCTGTGTCTACCAATAACAGATTTCGTATGACAACCGCAAGGTGCGAAAATTGCCACGGGATTTATATTTAATATTCGAGTTTCAACTCCACTGTTTATGCCTACTATATTTGCACCATTGTCGTATACTTGTCCGCGACAGTTCTAAATATCTAAGCAATTTTTTTCTAGCTCTCCCAGTATGCATTGGTCAAAGTGACAGCAAGAAATCCGATCAAGTTTTCTTCCATACTTCCAGTTGATGTATTACAATATCTTAAGATGACTAACATGTGTTCAATTCTACTACAGTCTCTAGTGCAGTCGAGTAAAAAAGAATAATCTATTTTGCCTGTTTTATCCTAACAATCACTTCACTGGTAACTGTGTTTGACATGATTGTGATCAATTCATTTTGAATATCGTGGCTTAGATAATAGTGTGCAAGTTGTTTGTTATCAATGCGATTTATGAGTTTCCGTAACGTAGGATCATATTTAGTTATTAGTTTAAATAAGTGTATGAAGTTTCCAGAATTTTTAGTGCTTTTTTTAGTTTTGAGAGATTTTCTGTGACTTCTAAATGTCAGATTATGATAAGCTAAGAAATTTATGATATCAATTAATCTCTCAAACAAATTATACCAATGTTTTCGAGATTCAAGAATTCGCCTTTAGTTTTCTCGGTTTAATGTTTTTCCGTGCTTTATTCCCTTCTCTAATGTTATCCATTAGGACATATAGGCCATGTGTTCTTTAGTATTCTCATGTCTATGTAAAATAGTCTCTTTTAAGTGTTTCCAATCACAGCACCCTCCCTGTACCATTTGAGTTTGTGAATTGTCAGAAAGTCTGCATGGAAAACAGAAAACTTTATTTTTAGAACTTGAATAAACCAACCCAGCGACGACGTTCAATTTCACCATTATTTAGTTTTCTTGATAAATGAAAATTGGAAAAAGTGTCTTTGATCACCATATTTAGGATAAGATTCATCACTGTTACTTAAGGCTGTTTTCGGCCAATGTTAAAGACCCGAATTTGGAACATTTTTTCAGATATAAAAGAAATGAAAAATTAAAATGACATTCTGGCTTCACTATCCTTTAGAGAGCAGAATTTTTTATTATACTTCCCGTTTTTAACCGAGTTGATTCATTTTTTCTGGTATGAAATGTGTTTCGCGTTTTTTCTCCTATACCATAATATTAAGTGGGCTATGCCTTCACGTATTAAAACGAAAAAAAAAAAATATTCATGGAATAATTTGAAATTTTTAAAAGCAGTATATTGTTAACAGAGGTATGGGTTATAATATTGCAAATTTCTATGGAAATTGAGGCATTTTTCTGTCTGAAAATGTGCTTCGCGTTTAGTTCAATCTCTCGTACTTTTACCGAAAACAGCCTTAACTGCTGGGTGGGACCGCTTTGAACTGGTGAGCATCTGTCATGAGAAACGTACACAATCCCGAATCAAAACTGGAAAATGCTTGTTTCATTACGTCACTGGCACACACACACATCTCTGTTCACAGGCGAATAACTAATCTCAATATCTTCTTGATTGTGACTTATGTTACTCAACGTGAACACAGAAATCTCAGTGTCAGATTATGATTGGCAAGATTTTGATCCTATTTCTTTTTCCAATTTTTGTCGTTCAATATCAGTAGTCGGTGCATCTGGAGTAACTTACAAATTTAACGGAGATTCGGATACAGATAAATGTTGTTGAGAAGTCGAAGGAACCGACTAGTTTGATTCTGTACTGCAAGATTCAGTCCAATCGAGAAATTTCATCATACCTGAACTTTAAACCTGGTTAGATACAACTTTTTCCGCTTTTCTTTTTCGTTTTGCTGCATCAGTTTCCCATTTTCTCTCTTTATCTCTATCTTTCTTAGTGCCTAAGCCGGACATGATTGATAAATTATAAAAAAATGCCCAGTACCACACACTATTATTTATTCTCACATCAAATACTTTTAAAATTTATAATATGATATAGAAACATGAAGGGAGACTGTGTCTGCATGCTATACTTTAATCGTCCTTCTAATGATAAGACCGGATCTCTGACCGGGGGCTCCTCACGATGCTTAACTCCAGCTAATGTTGACAGACTAAATATGAGCGGAAACGACAAAGTTGAGAGTTTTTAATAAAAGAAAATGTGGAGCAATATTTTCACGAATTATTTATTCATATGCTTTCACGCACCGATAAAAAGAATACCTTCTTTAAAAAAGTCCATACGTATCAATTTTTCGATATCTTATAGCGAAAAAAAAAAACAGATAGTCGTAAATTATCTAATTTATTAATTATAAAAAAAATCTGTGGCGTGCTTTTTTGGATTTTCCTTACTTTTCGTTTAATTTATTTCGGCTTTGAGGCGCGAGGCACGCCTTACGCCACCTCTGCTCTACAAAAATATCAGTTCCAAAACTGGTTCAAGAAATTCTGCACTAGTGATTTTGATTTGAAAAATGCTCCTTGATCAGGAACGCCTACCCAGATTGATGACAAAATAAAGAAGCTGATCTAATAAAACCCACATTGCGTGACATGAGAAATTGAGGATTTGTCAAAAAATTGTTCATTATTCACCTAGACACTGGAATACATAAACAAGCTTGATATTATTTAGGTTCCTCATGAACTCAAAGTTCATTTGACAGCATGAATGAGCATCTGCGATATGTTCGTGAAATGTGAAGAAAACGACTCTTTTTTTGAAACAAATAGTAACTGGTGATGAGAAGTGGATTGTTTACAACCGGGGTAGGCATTACGTCGATCGCGATCGACCGGTGGACCACCAAGACATTTTAGGGTGACCGTCGGAAGATTTTAGCAACTAGTAATTATAAACAGAAATATATTCAAGATTGGCTGAAGTATGCACACTGTACATATATAAGTTTTCTACTGACTACAACAACAAAAACTAACATCGGAGAAAATGTTTTATTTATTTGTTTTTGAGTTATTTGATAATAAATGCATCATTTGATATTATTTTTGTGGCTGTTGTTTTTATGTCTATATCTTGCACTTTGCTTTTAACGCGCATTTAAAAGAGTTACTTTTTTTTTTACTTCTGCAAGTAAGTCTATATTCCGTTTTTATTATTAAAATATTGTAGACCTTTTCCTACCTCACCACACAAGAACTTTTCACGGGGGAGGGTCGAAAGTCTACCATTCTCATATCATACACTAATGCGCAGCGCAGCCAAACATATTTTTTTGATCTTGTAGATTGCCAGGAACAAAAAACAGTAAAAAATAAATTACTGAATAAATAATCAGCATTAATTAATAAAAAAATTATTAACAACAAATACTAAAGTTTTAAGTACTATATACATGGGATTATAATCAATTGGTGGAAAAAAAATCCAAGGGTTATGGGGAAGGCTTCGGCCCCTGTGGCCCCCCCCCCCCCACTCTTTGTGTACGCTACTAACACTGGGTGGACCGTAACACCTTGAAAAAAATAGTAGCCCGAACCCTGGAAAAGTCTGTCCACCCCTGGTTTACAGCATTGTGGTGCTCATACGATTTTGATTCATCAATAACTTTGTGACGGGCTCATCGCGTTTTCTACTAAAAACTCTTCTTGGGTTCTTTAGGGCCGAAAAAGGCAAATCATTGTAAAGTATTCGCCCGTGTGTGATACATTACTCCTAAGTTATCTTCGTGACCTAAAGGTGTGGGAGTGAATGAAGAACCAGGCGTTGCCATGATCTTAAAATGTCTTTATTAAGATCTTAACTTAAACACTAACAATGATAATATTTATATTATAACTTAGCGGATCTGAGGTGAGAAAACACCAATACGTATTACCAAATAAGCG
>BMAV01023445.1:510747-530738 GCA_019973955.1 Trichonephila inaurata madagascariensis
TTGGATGTGTAATGTAGGCAATTGGACAGTTTGCATGAAGCTGTCATCCAGAAATGTCTAAAGCTCATCAGTCATAAAAGAGTTTTGTTCCATCACGACAATGTGAGACCACACACCTTTGAACAACCCATCATAAATTATTGGAGCTTGGATGGGATGTGTTGCCCCACTCACAAACTCACCTGACCTTCCACCATAAGACTTTCATTAATTTTGTTCTCTTCGAAGCTCATCGTGTGTTATAACATCAAAGTCAGATGAGGTTATAAATCAGTACCTTGTTCAGTTTTTCACAAGCAAAGACAGGTTCTTCTATGAATAGGAAATTATGAAGCTCACTGAACAATGGCAAAAGGTCATTGAATAAAAGGGAATATATATTATTGATTGACCTTCATATAAATATGACTTAGAAAATATAGAAAAGAATGCAACAACTTTTTACTCAACCCAATACTTTTGTTACGAAAATAATAATTTCAATTATTTTGTAATTATAACAAATATAAATAATTTGCAATCAAAATGGAAGCCTGTAAGTTTATTATTTATACCTTCAATATCTTGATACTTGTGGCTTTGTGTTTTCGTTTTAAAGGTACATATCTAACTAGAATTGTTTTTATCCCCTTCTCAATTCTGCCTCCCCCCCTGCAATGAAAACTTAAGTCTGAGTTGTTACTTAAGAAATTTTTTTGCTTACAACAACTCATTATTAACTAACAGGGTATAGCTACTGCCATATCATTGATACGGGGCCCCAACATGTGTATCTACAGTCCCTCTAACAGCATTCTCATATCTAAAAAAAGGGTCCAAAGGAATTTTGATACAAGGCCCACTCAGAACTAGCTATGCCAGTGTTAACCAAAGTATTAATGTAAACAAAGTTATATTAAAAGCTTAATAATTCGTTGAATATTTCAGTACTTACGTATTATCCCAACCGTATTGGTGACATTGTATGAAACTAAGCACGTGGTTGCCAATTCAGTGCATATGTCACATGGGAAATCAGGGTTGCAAACTTAGGGAGTTATCTTGAACATTGGCATTGTTGGGACAGTACATAAGTAATAATATTTCCTAAAAGAGTCTTCATTGGAGTTAAATTTTACAAAGCAATTGGTAGTTACATATTACCGTCACAGCTGCCAAATTTGTGCCACGCAAATCACACCATGTTATCATAACATCAAAAGAAAACAAAAAGAGATTCTTAAGAGTGATTTATTTGTAAAAAAGCCGATCAGATTTTGGTGGGAAGTGACACGATTTGCATGGGGCAAATTTGGCTGAGGTGATGTTAAAACATTACCAAATATATAATATATCCATTAAATGAAAGATCTTACTTAACAAGCGGTTTAAATAGGAATGTAACTCTAAAAATTCACTATTTAAAATTATTAGGAATGTTTACTAAATGCTAGATATTATGTAACTATCATATTGCTAAAATAGTACTTTTGTACACTTGCAACCATAATAGAGACATTATATGAAACAAAGTACACAATTGCCAATTCAGCATGTACGACACATGTGAAATTGAGATTGCCGACTTGGTGAGTTATCTTGAATGTTGGCATTGTTGCAGTAATACTTAAGTACCATTAAAATTTAATTCTAATATTTACCATAAAAACAATAATTAAAATAGTACATTAAACGATACTTTGGTTCAGTCCTAGGAGAGCCCACACCCTTGGCGCAAATTATTTTGGGTTGGCGATAATTGAGCCATTTTGGTAACCCTACTTTGATACACTAGATAGTGGTAAATCTAACTATTTCTAGAAATTTCGTATTTTGTCGGCGGGCATTTCGAATTTCATTTTGTTTTGGGGAATCAGGCTGGAATGGTTGCGTGTGTGAAGGAATATATCTTAGAATTTTTTACTTTGTTGAATGTGAAAGGTTAGAAATAATTGATTGAATAGTGTATGAAGGAAGGATTGATTGCTTAGAGTTATGAATGTCCAAATTTCACGATCGGCATGATGTAACATGGTCAACAATAAAACGCTTTTTTCGAAATTGCACCAGCCACGCCGAAGGTATGTTCGACCATTACCTCGCAGAATAAAAATGGCGGCACTCACACGATCAATCACTTAGCGATGAGACCTCTTCAAGACTTTTTTAAAATCTGTTATGCTGTACACTCCACTCGGAAAAGATCAGCAGTAAGAAAGTAAGTGCTGTTTTTATATTTTTTTTATCTTAAATGCTTAATTTCTGTATTGTTTACATATATTTTCATTACACATCCACCTTATCTCTCTGTACTCGCCGCCATTGTCGGTTTCGCATGGCGCCATCGCGTTCTGGCTTGGCGCTTTTTCGTTTTGTTGCCAAGGGGGTGTGGGCTCTCCTAGGATTTTACCTGATACTTCTCTTAATAACCTAAAAATAGAATTTTTTTTTTAGAATACATAAACAAAAACTAAAATTTTTTTATTTTTAGCAATAAATATATTTATGATACTTAATCATTATCCTATTTCAGGCAACAAAGTAAATAATGATAGTTACTGTCAGTTAACTACTTTCAAAATTTAACTATAAAATATTTCTGAAATGTTTAAAAGAAAAATTGTTTTCAATACCAGTAATAACACATTTTTATTCCATTTTTAACTAAAGATATTGATTACAAGTATTTTTACACTCCAAAAAAATCGTTAAAACAGAAACATAATGCAGTTTTGAAAAATGAAACATGAACTTAATAGTTTTTTGCATGTTAAACTTGCCACAAGAAATAAATGTTACATATGAAAAGTTTCACATTGTCAGATAGGGGTACCACTATTTTCACACAAAAATTTCATTTGTCGAATCTGGGCAAAACTGGTAGTATAAGATTTCCAAATGATGAATCTTGGGGAATGAAGCTTGCGAATGAATTAGCATGAGCATGCTGTAAAGCAGTTCTCTGATTTTTATTCAGACCATGATAATCAGGAGTTGAGGTGGTTTGGGGTGATGGAATCGCAGAACTACTTGCAGTAGCTGAAATACTAGGTGACAATGGAGCGGTAGAACTTGTCGGCGTATTATTTAAACTTACATTGGAAGCCTGCTGTTTCAACATTAGCTTTTTTTTCTGAAGTTGAACTTCCTCCAGAACTTTTCTATTCTGCTGCTCTTGTTTAGCACTTGGTGGCTGAAATGACATAGTTCATAAAGTTCGTTTTCCAGTTCCTGCCTCGATTTGATATATACAGATGCGCAAAACTCAACTCACCGAATATCTTCTCAACGAGAAACAACGTTTGTTTACAAGCATGTGAATTTAGCACATTGAAATCGTTGCCATTACAAATAGATTAAAAAAACGCACTGAAACCAAAACCATCTTTGTGTATTTTGGAATTTGGTGCTTTTGAAATATATTCAAGAAATTATGTTTTACGTTAAAATAATTTATGAAATTTTCTTCAAAGAATTAGAAATTTTCTTTCCTGTATGTTTCAGATAAATCACTTAAATCTATCTTTGGATTGAATTAATTATTTATGTTTGATAAGATATATGGACTTTAAAATAAAATTTTATTTTTTCGTGATTGGACTTTTATTTAATTTTAAATATTTTTCTCCAGTATGAAATATTTTTTTAAAACACAAAATACTTGTTTCTTTTTTTAAATATTGGTATAGCGCCTGCTGTGGAAAAAACTAAAATTAATTGAGCGATGTTTAACCGAATGTATGTTCTATTCTGCTGTAATACTGTTGTTTAGTTTTTATTGTATTGAAATCCTTCTGTCAACGGTTTGTTAATTTTCAATGGTTTGATGTCTATTTTGGTGTGAAAGAGTTGTTATCATTAATACATCGCATTACCATGCAAGCTCCTAAGACTGGTAAGATTTTAAGAATCTCATCTTTTCCCGATTTATATACACGTTTTTTTTTACTTAGATTTTATCAGATTTTAAATGTATTTATTTAAATCCGTAAAAAAAATTTCACATGCTCTGAAACAACGTTTATAAAATTAGTTTTCTACAGTTATTAATTTATATTATATTGTTAATTTTATTTTCAGTCTATGAGAAATAATTGAGTAATATCTTATTT
The DNA here is from genome assembly GCA_019973955.1 of Trichonephila inaurata madagascariensis. Taxonomy (NCBI): domain Eukaryota; kingdom Metazoa; phylum Arthropoda; class Arachnida; order Araneae; family Nephilidae; genus Trichonephila; species Trichonephila inaurata. The sequence continues at coordinate 514,839 of BMAV01023445.1, forward strand.
TAGGATTTATTCATCGAGTTAAAGGATTTCTTTACAAAGAGATATTTAAATTTTAAAAACTTTTTAATATATGTCTGTTTACTCGTCCAAATGCTTTGAAAGATTTTTTTTATTTAAATTCAAACTCGGTATGTTTTATACAGTTCAAAATGTATTGGTGATTTATATTATTTATGCAAAAACTATCCTTTTGTTATAATAAGATTGAAACTATTTGATTGGATTATTCGCGTAAATTTCCCTAGTAAAAACTGTCATAATTTGAAACTTTTGAATATTTTTCTGTTTATTTTTTCATTGCATTTTTATGACAAAGTTGTCAGCATATTTTAGAACAATTATGATAGCCCTTCACTGCCAAATAACGAAGTTAAATATGAGAATATTCTATTCATCAAAATTATTATTTGGCTTATATTTTATATCAGACATGTTAGTAAAAAATATTTCATGAAATATTTTTAAAAACATATGATACATTTGAAAAAAGGTATATCTTTGATTTAAAGAGTTTTCGATTTTTCCCCCCTGGGTTTAATATTAATCCTTACTAGTCTAAATTGCATCTGTCATAATGTGACAATACCTTATTTCAGATGCAATGTCCTTTTTAAAATCTCTCAAATTGTTCTTTGTTACCATACTTTATGAATACAAATTTATTTTATTAAGCTGTGCTTTAATTAAATCTTGTAATGTATAACCATCCAGAAATTTTAACTCTTCAATAAATGTAATGTAGTTTATCTTTTGCTTAAAAATTTTATGTTTTGTCTTGCACATTATATACATGTGCATTTGTGTAAAACTGTAAAACAATGTAATATTTTTAATTCATTCAAAAGTTGCATCTATCATACAATAAAATTAGATATATAATAAATTTGTTTTATGAAGTATGTTGAGGAAGCATTGAGTTGAGAAAATAAAAAACCATAATTTCAATGCTAGAATTAGTTTAAATCTAATTTATACTTTATTAGGGAAAATTTAGGCTCTTTTCCCATTTAAACATTACTCATCCTATGTATTTTTTGTTTAGTTTTTTTTTTCCTGGTAATGATTGTCCTAATTACTAGCTATTTCATCCTGTCATTAAGTTATATTTTACAAAATTATGATTGGCTGGATACTGGGCATTTTTTATAGGTTTTCATCAAAGGCATAGTTTTTAAAAACAAACCGAAATGTATCAGTTTTGGTATCAAAAATGCATGATGTACTAAAAATGATAAATACTAAAATTTTTTGTTTTAATTCTTTGATAATATACCATTTAATATCTGTATGTTTTTTGGATTTTTTTTTTATTTATTTTTTTTTTTTTTTTTTTTTTTCTCATTTTTTTAGATCTTACTTACTCATCTTCCAGAAGATTTGGTAAGTTGTGTGTTACATTATGTTAATTAATGCAATGATTAATTATGTACTAGCATCATGCAGCAGAATTGGCACTAATCTAATGATTCTAATGTTTTTTTTATATAAAAAAGTACCAATCTTTCAGATTTTGGTGGAACATGGTACGATTCACATGGTGCCAATTTGGCTCCTGTGATGCTAATACGTAAGTTTCGTGCAATGTTTTAAAGATTGCTTTAATGTTGAAGAGTCCTTTTTTAAAAAATATTTTTATAAAAATTATTAAACATAATCTGGTACTGGCGTATTATCGCTATGATGCCAACGTTCAAGATAAATTGCCAAGTTGGCAACCATGTGCTTCATTTCATATAATGTTGCAATACAGTTGTGATAATACATAAGTACCCACAATCTTTAAAAAGCTTAATATAGAATATTTTAATTATATTGAAATTTTTCAGTTCCATGTTTATACCAAAAAATAAAGCCGGCTGGGTGGCATAGTTGGTTTGTCACTAGCCTTGTATGCGTAAAGTTGCGGGTTCGACCCCGGCCTAAGTTGGTGGATTTTTATGATGTAGAAAATCGACAGCGGCCATGTCGCACGATTATGCGGCATGTAAAAGACACCTTGAGTGACTTTTTGTGGCCTGGGTGCTCTCAGCAAAATTAAAATCCTAAGTACAGTTTCGCATTGGCAGAGCTTAGGTGCCTCCCTCTGGGGAGAAAACTGGGCATCAAAATTACCTATGACGATTGGTATCTGCCTATATGATGCCACACTAAAAAGAGATACTAGCTTCTGGGGAATGTACTAGGTCTGAAATGATAAAACATCAAACCGCAGCCCCATTAGAAATTTTTAAAAAATGTTTATACCAAAAATTTGTAAAATCCTAGGAGAGCCCACACTCTTGGCGACAAACCGAAAAAGCGCCAAGCCAGAACGAGATGGTGCCAAGCGAAACAAACAATGGCGGCAATTGAATATAGCGGGACAAGGTGGATGTGTAATGAAAATATATGTAAACAGTACAGAAATTAATCAAATGTATTTAAGATGAAATTAAAAAAACAGCTCTTACTTTCTTACTGCTGATCTTTTTCGAGTGGAGGGTACAGCATAACAGCAGATTTTAAAAAAAGCCTTGAAGGCCTCATCGCTAAGCAAATGACCATGGGAGAGCGGCCATAAATATTCTGCGAGGTAACGTCGAACGTACCCAGTTGAAATCTCTGTTCAAATCCATCCAATATAGCACTCTTTCATTTGTATAACCCCATTCACTCATTACATTTAGAACATTCATAATTTGAAGCAATCAATCCTTCCTTCCTGCCTTCATACACCATTCAAATCAATTTTTTCTTGCATTTCGCATTCAACAAAGTAAAAAATACGAAGGTATATTCACTCACACACGTGCCATACTTCCAGTCCAGTGCCCAACAACAAAATGATGCAATTCCAAATGCCCGCCGATAAAATACAAAAATTCCAGAAATATTTAGGTTTACCATATATAATGTATCAAAGTAGGGTTACCAAGATGGTGCAATAATCGCCAACCAAAATAATTCGTTCCAAGGGTGTTTTTCTCTTGTAAATTTTATTTGTTATGATGTATTATACAGTGAATAAATTTTACCAAATACAAAATGTCACCTATCCAAAAGACATCCCCAAATGCTGTCATTATTGTTATCCATTTTATTATATTTGAACATAAGAAGGAATGGTTTTCCATTATTGGCTATATAACGTGGCATTTATCGAGATCTCTGATGTGACGAAATTGGTTGACAGTAAAATATGTGTGTCATTTTATTTAAAGTCTTAATTATATAATGTATGCTGAACATTTAATAAATAAATGTATTAACTACAATCATACTGGAGAAAAGTTTGACAAAATTAAACTATAAAAAAAGTTTACCTATTGACCTATAAGTTCTATTTTTGACAATGGATAAATGTATTAAAAATTAATATTTTGAGTGATAAAAACACATTGGAATTCTCATAGCATTGAAATTTATTTAAATAAAATTTGGTAGAAAATGTTTGTTTTTTTTTAACCAAAAAGTTCTCAAATTTTACTGATTAAAAATTAATATGTATTTTTCTCCTTTTCTTTTCTTGGTTCATGCTGTATATCTGAACTGTGTAAATAATAGTGAGTACTTTTTCTTACATTTTTAAAATTATAATAGGTTTTTTTTATATTCATTAAGTTGTATATTATTTTTTAAGTGTCATTGACTGATTATCATCTACATGGTTATATGTTTTCTATTTAATAACTAAATGATAATTTTTTTTTAAATATTTTGCATTTAAAAAAATTTTCCTATTTAAATAATTTGTAATTAAACAGCTTTCTAGATCATGATTGAGTCTTAATATATATACCACCATATATTATTAGTTAAATTTGTATTGAATATCATTAGCTTGAATTTTTTTTTTTTTTTTATTTAATTCCTTTCTTTTATTTATTTTGAAGTTGTTTTTGTATAATTTAGTAGTTTTCCATGATGTTTTTCTCTTTGCTTAATATAGGGGAATGTTATAATCTAAACATACCAAACAATTTGGAATTTGAGTAAATTTTACCTTGAAATCCAAATTTTTAATAGAATTCTGTTCACAAATGCAAAATACTCTTGTAACTTGTTCTGTTCCAAATGTTTGCTTGAGAGTAGTGTGGAAGTTTGGAGAGTGGTGCAAAAAAGTGCTTGGGTCACTTGACTGTAGTTCAAAATTACAAGGTTCTTTATTAATAATCCTCTTAATTTTGAAATTCAATGTTAATAGACAATCAATCAAGATATTAAAATATGGATATTCCTGGGATAATATGGCTTTTTGCTGCATAAAAAGGGAGGATTAGATTTATGAAATAAAATAGGCATAAGTGACGTAATGCTAATCATTTTTTGTTTTCCTAATGCTTGATTCAGCATAGGGATTTGTTAATCAGTTTGATGTTAATAATTGTGATAAAAGTATAGTCTGGGATAACTGTATTAGAGATTTTCACTGCCAAATTCATAATTGTTATGTGATATTTTTTTTTAATTGTGGACTTACAAGAATACCTCACTTTCATGCACTTTCCCACTAACCATTCCTGTGAAAATGTTCCCACTAAAATTGTTTCCTACATTCCTCACTTAACTGTGACTGAGCGAGCCAATTTTTCCAACTTTTCCTACCCCGACTGAAACCTTAGACCCTGCACTGGGGCATTCTGACTGTTAAACGGGAAATGGATCAGACGGATGCAAAGTCTTTGTCAAAAAAAGCAATTTAAACTAAGTTTAAATATGTAGCACCTTAAAAGGTGTAATTTACATTTATACTTGCATTACTACTTAAATTTAAGTTGTAAATTAATTGTAAATATTTTCTGTAATATAAACATTTGTATTATCTCCATCTCTGGCTGTTATTCGAATTCGAACAACAGCATCAATAATAATACTTAAATATGTGGTACTCATTGGTCAAATTCATGCATGAGGATTACTGCATATGTTTCTACTAATTTAGTTGCAGAGTGGGTTCTTGTGCAGATACAGTCTACAGAGATAACTTACCTCCAGTCATTGTGATAGTTCTATCATATATACATTGTTCATTGTTTCCAAATAATTTATATTTTTAAAATTTGTTCTTTTTTAAAAAAGTATTAAATGTAATATTTTCACATAACCCCTTTATAATGAATGAGAAATAAAAATCAGATACCAGTTGTGATAAACTGAGCAAATATAAAATATTAAATTTACAGGAAAAGTTCAAAATTACTAAAATGTATGAGTAGTTCTCATTTACCAATATATCTTGAGATTTAAAAATGGAGGAACCTATGTGGTTCGAAGGGTTGTGAAAAGTAAAGATAAATATTAGGAATATGGAATGCCTACAAATAATTTTGCTTTAAAGAAAATCAAAAGATAAAAAAGCCCTTTGATATTAAATACGGAAATTCAATAACTTTATATTGAGGACTTCATCCAAAAATGATTTCTTTTAAGTCAAATAGAGATTGAAGCAAAAGCATCAAGTCTTTTTTCTACACTTAAAGAAAAAAAGTGCCTTAATGCAAAATTGATGAAAATTTAAGCAAGCCACAGGTGGTTCTTTCACTTTAAAAACTGCTCAGGATTTCATAATGTTTGCATTATAGGCCTTCTAAAACTTATTTGTCAAAAAATAAATGGTCTCACCTTGGCTATATAATATCAAAGGATTGAATTACCTTTTTGCTAGGAGTAAAGGCATTTTGTGTTTTCAAATTAAGACCCATACTTTGTGTATTACACCCAAAAACTTTACACTTTTATGGGATGTGATAAAAACATTGCCTATTTTGTGGCATTTTCATAAAGGTTGGATTAGTCAATATGTAGAACTTGAAAACGTCAAATTAACATAAAATTTGCATTCTTACATTTTACTATTTTATCATATTCATTTATTTTAGACAAATATAAAATATTTTTATATAAGAAAGAGTTTATATGAACAAATTTTACTATAGAAGTAATGTTTTTCTTAGTGCAGTTGATTTAATACATTGCTTTAGAACAAAGGTGTCCTACACACAGGCCGCATATGGCCCACCGACTCTTTTTAAAAAAATTTTAAATATCAGGTTTTTAAACTTTTTTTATTTTGATATTTATTTGTGGGGTAATTTATATATATATATATATATAAATCTACAATGTATTTGCCTGTTACCTGTTGTTTTTTTTTAAATAAATCTTTTTTTTTTGTTGATAGAAATGTCCTTCAGATTAAAATAGATTTATATTTTATCAAACAATTACATTTGATTTTATTATAATAAATTACTTTTTCAATAAATTCCGAATTGCATTATGCATATCCTTTACTATGGATGGTACATGATTCTCTGTGTGCGACTTTCATTTCTCCTCCTTTTCTGTTTGGAGTGCCCCAAAAGTAAGGGCCGCGGTAGCCGAGTGGTATAGGTATCCGACCGTGGCTTACCTTGTCACGAGTTCGAGCCCAATACCACTAAAGACCCGCCGTGTAGGGCAGCGATGCACGTTAAATCTGTCGAGAGCTGAGACGTCCTCCCGTTGGTGTGGTGTGGTAGTTAGGAGAGGGAGGTGCCAGCTCAGGTGTCGTCCACGTCACTTGACCATGGTTCAAAATTACGTGGTCCGTCGCCAAAAGCCCTCGTGTAGCTAAACAGTGCGACGTTAATAATCAATCAAGCCCCAAAAGTAAGAGGCAGCCAGAGATGTTTTTGAAAGTTTAAAAAAAATATTCAGGATGATTAAGATAAAGGGCAATGTATACTTAATCACTTGCGAATGACAGCACAATCAAATTTCAACAATGAGTAACGAAAGATCAATTCAAAAGAAACACCGTAATTTTCAAGAAAATGGCAACTGTAATATTTTAAACATTATTTGATCATTGAATTATTATATTATATAAACTTTATTATATTATCTATGTCTGTATACATTAAAAATAATGAAAACAATAATAATAATTCATTCTGTTTTAAATTTTCACTCCAATAAATGTTTTTTTGTTTCCAAATCTGATATAAAGATACATATTTTTATATGCGGCCCGTAAGATTATAATGTTTTTCTGAAGTGGCCTGCAAGGTCATTTGGGTTGGCCACCCCTACTTCAGAATAACCAATTAACAGTACTAAGTGAGATAATCCTGTACTTGATGTTATCATGGATGATAACTTGACTTCCAAAAAATAATTTCCTGCCTATTTATTTTTATTTTTCTAATTTACATTTTTATTTAAATATAAATAGTTTTTTAAATATTTTATCTTAAGTAATTTATTATTAAAGTAATTTTAAAAGTTTGTGGTGTTCAAGATGGGATTAATTCAGATTCTATTATTTTAAAAACAGAAGGGAAAATGACAGCAATCGTAAATGAAATTCTAAAGTATTACACTATATAATACACATTTCATCATAATTTTCTTTTCTTAGTGTCAAAAAATAGCTCTAAAATTCAGAGGGGTTGGGTTTTTTCTAAAAATGTACTTCAACATGAACTTATCTTGCTTACATTTTTTATTTATTATTACTTATTTTGAACAATTTACACACATGAATGCTTTTACATACCTAAAGCATATAGATTTAATTTCATAATTTTCCTTACTTATTAAAATTTCTTAGTCAATTTGATTGATGCTGTAGGCAAATAGCCATGATCCCGAACTTGTCACTGTCATCATCTATGTCAAACCTTAATGCCATTAAATTCTCATTATATAGAGGGCTAATGTTCTCAAAATCTATCGAGATTCCAAGTCTATGTTGGTGTGGCGGGGAAGTTTGAGAGTGGGCTACCAGCTCAGGTATCGTCCTTGATGGATTTTTTGAATTTTCTGAAACTTTATCCCAAGAATCTAGTTGGATTAATGCACCATGAAGGTGGCAGAGTTCTTGCATGAGGGTGTAAATCAGCTTCAAAATTAGATAATTTGGTATTTTTTGATAGTATTGTGAATCATGAGTTCTATTTAAATATTTTAAAGAGAAATTTTAAATTATCCACCCAAAATTTGGCTATTGGAGACGACTTTATTTTTTAACAGGGTAATAACGCCAAGCGCACTGCTCTCAATGTACGCCACTGGTGTCTCTATAACTGTCCCCAAATTACGAAAATACCTCCTCAATCACTTTATTTAGCTAGTAGAACATATTTGGTGAGAATTTGGCGTAAAAAAAAGAAAACATGACAAATAAACACAAAATGTGAAGTGAAAACAATAATCACAGAAGAATGGAGGAAAATCGATACAGAAATTACAAAAAAACTGATTAAATCTATACCAAGACATTTAAAAGTTGTTGTGGACACTACAAGATATCCTACTAAGTACCAAATTAAGAAAGAAATACAATATTTAAAGCTATGTTGAGATTTTTGTTTAATGTACAAAGACTTATGTGGCGTAATTTTTTAATAGCTTTTTGATTATTAATTTTTTTAAAAAAAAGTTAGACTATTTTTAAAAAAAAATATTAACGTCATTCCATTAAGAACAAGTTGCAGATATCATAAAGAAAAATTACAATACATTAATTTTTATTAGTCAAAAACATTACATTTTATATGAAATTACAAGTGAACGAACACTTTTGTGGTCCACTGTACCTTTCGATAAAATATGCAAATAATTAACTATCGGCAGTCTGTGACTCTCTAACTTGAACTCCAGCATTGAGAGAAACAATCAAGTGGACTAAAGAAAAGAGAGTGGTCAAATCACAAGATCGTTCGACACTTGATCCGAGCGTTGCTTCCTTTTGATGATAGTGGCGGGAAAATGGGTAACATGGCCATTGAAGGCTGCATTCGATCAACACTCACTGCCTTAATGCGTCTTTATAATCATCATCGTCTTTATAACCCGGACATTTGGGACTGCAGTGCTCATCGATAGGCGACTCAATGAACAAGAACTGAGTTTATGAATGTCATTGCACCAACTGCCCCGCACCTCCAGCAGTGCTGATTTAAGCTCATTTCGGGCCTTGGGCGCAGAAAATCTACAGGCCCCCTTGGCACTGGCAGATCGAAATTTTTTACCTGAAAACCTGGTTAAGTCCAACTTATCTGGGGCCCCAAGCGCTTAATGGATAAACCGGCTCTGACCTCCAGGCAAGTTTACTGTACTGCAGAGCGTATTCGACCTGGTATTTCATGAAATGGAGTATAGCGATGATTCTCGCTTCGAACAACCGTATTTATTCAAATCTAAGCTGCACCCTAAATTCTCAGCACATTTTTGAGAAAAATGGAAAAAATAGTGTAAAATGGTTTATCGATATCCAGTTTTACAAATTTAAAATAAAGGAGAACTAATAAGAAGGGAATAATTATAGTTATTTTACCAGTATTATAAACTTTTAAATACATACATGAACCTGTAACTGTCTCATCCAACGATTTTTTTTTCTCCGATTCTTAGCCGCACCAGATTTTCAATAGCATTAACATTGGGAAAAAAAAGTGCGGTTTAGAGTTGAGTAAATACGATAATTCCCGACGACCAGCGAAGGCGTCTGGAAATCTCCAGTGCAGCGGTAGGATACTCGCCCCTCTCCCGATAATGAGGAATTATGGTATGTTGTACAATTTCATTTAATTGTCGTACCCTTTTATTTTTCATGCCTTATAACCTTACAGCACGGTTGTACGTTTACGAAATTCTACGCCCCGTAGTGTACGTGTCCTTACACGGACTACTGGGCTTACCATTTTTAAAGATAAGGCTCTACTGCACACGATATGCTTCCGTTTTTCTTCGTGCTTCTCCAAAATATCCCTGGCCAACGGGATCGCCTGATCTCTCATGTAAGAATATCTGATTGTCTCAGAATCTCACCAATCCGACTCACCAAATGGGATGTGTTTTTTAGCAATTGTTAGGAAAATTTATTTTACTAATTACACTGCTGTGCAAAAACTTGAGCCCTGATACCATTCCTACGGATTCTTTTGTAAAATGACCCCCTCAATTCGAATATGACCCCCATTTCACTCAACCACCCACCTATTGTTTTCTTAGGACGCCCTTCCCCTATTTTTGGCGTGACTGCTGTAGCCTAGCGATCAAGGTCACGGACTCGTGGCAGGCATGTCATGAGTTGGATCCTAGTACCGCTGAAGACCCGCAGTGTAGGGGAACGTTAAATCTGTCGAAGCTCAAACGTCCTCCCGTTGGAGTGGTGTGAAAATAAGAGAAAGAGGTGTCAACTTAAGTGTTGCTCTCGTCACTTGGCTGTAGTTCAAAATTACGAGGTCCGTCCCCAATAGCTCTCGTGCAGATTTATAGTGTGACGTAAATTTTACTCTTAACTCCTCTTTTTTTGGCGCAGTTCGGTAATTTTACAGCATTGAATTTAATTTGGAGGAAGCAAAAAGAATTATTTTAGCACTTGAAATTATAATATATCTATCTTTATATATAAAAATCTTCTGTGCGTGCGTATGTGACTGAACTCCTCCTAAACGGCTGGACCGATTTTGATGAAATTTTTTGTGTGGGTTCAAGTGCATTCGAGAAGGGTTTAGATTCACAATTCGGTCCGATATCGCAATTAGTTAAAAAGATATAAATTAAAAACATTCAACTCAATATTCACCTGCATTCTTATAACAACGTTATTGTTATAAAAATGACGTAAGTTGGCGTCGAAAATCGATTTTCAGCCAAACTGGCCAAACCGGGTCTTCATTGTTACAAAAATGCAGACGAATCATGCTTTTTACCGTTTTTAATTAATATCTTTTCAAATAATTTTTATATATATATAGTTCTGTACGTAGGTATGTGACTGAATTCCTCCAAAATGGCTGGACTGATTTTGATGAAATTTATTGTGTGGATTCGAGAATGGTTTGGATCCCCAATTCGGTCCAATATCGCAATTAGTTAAAAAGATATTAATTAAAAACATTAAAAAGCATAATTGTTTTACCCATGTGAACTGTTTATTCTGCTAATGCGCGGCAAGGGGGAAAAAAGAAATAAGAGGGAAGAATTTTCCGATATTTTCGCCGTTTTTAAAATTACAATCTAATTTTTCTATCAAAATCAGACAGAAAATAATTACAGAATCGGAAAGATTATTCGTTTCGCCACGATCGGCATATATTTTTTTATATATATAATTCTTCTGTGCGTGTGTGTGCATGTGACTGAACTCCTTCAAAACGGCTGGACCGATTTCGATGATATTTTTTGTGTGGGCCCATGTGGATTCGAAAATGATTTAGATTCACAATTCGGTCCGATATCGCAATTAGTTAAAAATGCGCCAAAATTATGTAAGGGCGCGCGATTGATCATAAAAAAATCATGAGGCCACTATTTTGAGCGGCAAACTTCAAGGTGAAGGTTTACTTCTACCACAGATCCCAATGATTCTTTCAGACTCGCCTACCCATTCAAATGTTTTCAATTTCCAATTCGCTTGGTATTTGCTGTGACCATTAATAAGTCACAAGGTCAAACAATGACAATTTGTGGCTTAGATTTAGAAAACCCTTGTTTTTCGCACGGCCAATTATATGTTGCATGTCCGAGGTTTGGCAAACCATCGCATTTGTTTCTTTGTACCCCTCAAGGATTAACCAAAAACATTGTACATTCAATGGCATTACGATAAATTTATTTTTTGTGCATTAAAAAAATATACCTGTTATGAAAATAGCTCGAGTTTTATCTTTTCTACCCTTTAATCAAAACAAGTTTTAAGTTTCTATTCAGAATAGGTTCTGTATTCAACTTAGTTCATAGTAAATACACACTCACACGCAATCGATTGGTCGAATTGTGGTAACTGTGCATGTGATGATGTCAGGTATTGCAATAATTTTCTTTATAAAAAAATTTCATCAAAACGGTCCAGATTGTTACAATTTATTTTAAAAAGTTTGAAAGTTTCGGATTTAAGATGTGTGTACTGAACAACGTCTGTCGGGACCGCTAGTAAATAATATTAATAGATTAGTGTAATATAAAATAAATGTAATTTATAATAAAATACCTTCACATATGGTGCTTACTTTTCTCTTCTACCTTGAAGTAAAAGTTTCTTGTACCAATAACCAGCAGTATTCTGCCAACATGCTCGCATTCCATTTCCCTAAAAATCTCCTCTCAAATTGAGCAATGTCTTAATAAAGCCTGTTTGCTGGTCCATTATCAGAGCTACAACTTTCAACACAAAGCTCAAATATAATCATAACAGGTTTTATCAAGGATTCTGCTCTTTTCGTACTCTTTTATTTCCAAAGAGTATGCAACCGGAACTGATGGAAGTTATTCCCATTGGCCCACAAGACTACTTTAAAACTTGTGTTTGATGAGCATGAGTCTATTTGTGTGTCTCTCACATGGCTTCTTCAGTTCTATCATCAATTTATTAATAACGTCATAAAACTAAACTGGAGTCTTCTATGGAAACAGAAATCTTCGGGTAAAAAGTAATTCCAGGGTTGAGTGTTAGATTCTATAAGAAGAGATTTTTACACATCAATTTCTAAGATTCCACAGCTGAAGTCGAAGCACAAAAAGTTTATTTTTATTCTTAGGTAATTTCAAATCTTGGATTATATCATTCAAATATGGTTGAGTAATGAAGTTAGATTGTCGATTAATTAAATCGACTAGATATTGTTCATCATCAGCAGCGGATGTTAGTGCTCCAGACGGTGGCTTAAAGCATTCCAAGACCATTTCTGGCTGCAGAATATAGTTTTCTAGGGGCACTGGAATTGGCGAAGACTCATTGTGAGAAGGTATATTAGGATACCGAATTGTGTGCTTACTTTTGCTGGAGAACCCGAGAATGGAAGTCATACAAAAGTAACAATCTGTGAGAAGATAGCGATGTTCTCGCCAAACCATAGACACAGCAAAAGGCATTGATTTATAGGTACCTTTGAGCAATTTGGTGGAGCTACTGTGTGTAGCAAATTGTGCAGCATAACTTGGGAGCTCAATTCCTATCCTGATCACCAATTTAGCAATTGAAGTAAAAATAAGATAATACGATTTTTTTTCACTCGCTTAGCATTATGAAATTAAACAGTAATTCAAATGCTCGGTTCTTACACTCATGTACTTTACATGCTTTTAAAAGGCCGGAGTAAAAAAAAATTGATCGCGTCATTGTCGCGAACCCAGGTCTGACATTGTCGAATCGTGGAATGACAACACAAATGTAATCCTCATCACTTAACTGTGGTTCAGATTTACGAGGCTCGTCTCCCCTTCGTTTGCTTTTTAGTGTGATATTAATTCAAAAAAAATTAAAATCATTGAGCTCCTTAAGATATTTTCAATTTTTAAAAAAATTAGTCACTTTATAGCTTTTAATGTATTTATTCTTAACTTTAGTATAAGTCTTAATTTTTTTTGTAAATTTCTAAGTTTTATAGTCAATGCACAATTTTCCCCTCTAGATATAAACTGAAAATAGTTAACATTCCCATCGGAATTACTGTGTGTTAATTATAACTGAACCTCCAAGTCACCTCATACATAATCTTTTACAGTAGTTTAAAAATGAATAGTTTTACCAAGATTTTCTATTTATGAAAACTTACTTTTGTAAATGAATTATTTCAGAAACCTAAAATGGGTGCTATTTAATTATCATCCTGGTTTTTTTATTTGCTTTTAACCTATCGAACATAACTGGATGTATATAATTGCGAAATGCAATGAATCTGATTGATAATATTTAAATAATATAACGGTTATGTTTCAATTTTTTGCTTTTTTCAACAAATATGAGGTTCCTCTCCTAAAATTTTATTGTTAACGTTTTATTAGGTATATTATATTTATTATCACTCTGATAAAATGTGCTGATAAAATTATTTTTCTGTAATATTTAACACGGTATTAAAACGTATCCGTAGATATGTTAATTTCTTGAACATATAATACATTAAGTTTTGGGAATTTCATACATAAATTTCTTCCTACGTTGTAAATGTTAGTCCCGTTACTTTATTTATTATTATTATTATTATTATTTTAACGTTTTGAATGTGTATATGTAGTTAAATTTTTAAAAAATCACAATTTATTACTGAAATTTGTTTCCGTATACTTAAAATTTAACTACACTTTGTTATTGATTTTAGTATTAAAAATTATTTGATCAATAGGAGGACAAATATAGAATATTTAACTAGGACGTAAAAATATATTCTAGATATCCAGTGGTAGTCCAAGATTTAACATTGAAGTATAATTTGGAGTGTCGCATCAAACGGATATTAAAATAGTTATCCAAGCCAAACAGCGCAATGATTAATTACATCACGTCACTTTCATCTTTATTTAGTCTTAGCTTAAGACTGTTATTAAATTAAAAACTCTTCCTTCTTTAAACATTGGCAGGATGTACATTAATTGACATGGGAACATCGATCGTCCAAGCATTAGTTTGTTGCAAACTTTTGATAATTTTGTGGGAAAAAAGTACGAGTTAATCCATTTCTGTAGAAAAAATTTACCGATTTTTTGTTGCTGTGATAATGGAAATGTACGTTTAATGTACAAAGAAAGAAAATTGCGATGATTTAATTATTTACTTTACCGTAGTTTATTTTAATTTAATGAAAGAGAAAATCCCTGACTTTCTTAACCACTTTGTCCCTAATGCAGATAATGCCTTTCTGTTTTCTTACCTTTTTAATTTTGATTATCATTGATAAATATATACGTGAGATTAGTTACAACGTAATGATCTCAGATACCGATGCCAAATAGACCTTGGGTAAAAGAATCCAAAAACTTATATAATCGCCTTTGCGTGCTTGTCCCATTCTGCCCCTCTCACTTTTTTTCCGGAAGCTCCTGATACTAAAAGCCTTTTCGGGCACAGAGGGAGCTTAACCAATGAATCAACGTCTCTGTCATTTACCAGATGTTTTTGCCTCTTTTTTCCCCTCTGGAAATACACTTAAATCTTCGCGTGATGCTACATTTAGCTATATTTCCCTCACCATGTATGTGTAGGTGATGTCTTCTCTTTTGCGTAGCATCTTTAGTGTGTACCTTAAAGATTCCCTATAACACTTTGACATCCGCCTCTTCGTGTCAATCTACTAGATCTTTGCTGTCATGGCAGAAAACGTGCTGGAGAATAGACAAGAAACGTTCAATTGAGTCGTTTGGTTCCATTTGGGGTAGTTGTATGGTCAATTTAGATAGATAGCCTCACTATATTCCTTGCTTATTAAAGATGGTTTGGGGACTGAAAAAAAGAATATTTACGCTTTGAAAGATAAGAAAAATGTAAGAATGAAATATAGATTGAAAGGGTTGCGTGTTTCTCTATTTTCTTTCAAGACAGGGGGAAAAAAATTCCCTTTGTGTGTTCTGGTCTCTTTTAATCATTTCGAGTAGGACGCTCTTTATTATTTACATCTAAAAACAAACGTTATTGAAGGAATTAAAATATTTTAATTTATCTTTTTCCCCCCTCTAAAAGTAAAAGAAAAAATTTAAGTTTAGTTGGTTACAATTCCCAATGTCGGAGAAAGCAATAGTATGCAATATTAATTGCATTCTTTCTTTTTTTTTCCCTTTATCTTTTTTGTAAAATTTATCCAATTATTTTAATGTGTTATTGCTATTATAAAATTTTTAAAGGGGCGATAGCATTTCTTCTATCATGACATCTCTGGTGAATATTTAAATTTTGAAAAGCTTTCTTGATAGTGAAATTTGTAATTAAATAATAAATATATATGTATATTGTGTGATGAGAAATGCAATCTAATTCATACTCTTTTTATTAGTAATCATATTTATTTTTAAATTATTTTAACGCTGTTTTCTCAACTCTCTTTTTTTTACTTGTATACCTCTTGACCTATTATCACTGTCCCCCCCCTCCCCCCCCCCCCCCCCCATTGCGTATAATTACTAACATGTGCATGTTCAGTTATAACATAAAATAAA